>JAQQSU010000019.1:88393-176885 GCA_028627135.1 Pseudochirops cupreus
GGGCGGGGGAAAGACGGGGAGAAAAGATGTAACTCAAAAAAATTTAATAAAGAATCTCATATCAAAAAAAAAAAGAGATACTTCTTCCTCTGACATGACAGGGACAGAGGAAAGGATATCATAGATATCCTTTGATATCTATGATATCCTACTTTGAAGTGCAGAGATGATAGACTTTCTGAAAGGGGGAGCTTCTATTTTCTCAATAAAGCAATAATAAGAACTCACGTTTCCACAGTAGTTTAAGTTTTTATAAAGTTCTTTCCCCTCAACAATTTTGTGAGGTAGGTTTGATAAATATTTCTATCCCCATTATACAGATGAGAAAACTGAGGCTCTGAGAGGTTGTGACTTAGTTATAGGTGGTACAATTCAGCTGTCTGCCAAAGCTTAGGGTAGTAGTGGGGCTGGGGAAAGAGGGCTGTGAAGGGAAAAAAATGGAAGATTAAGAAAGTGTAGGAGCAGGAAAGGAGAAAGCGACAGGAGTGATTAGCACATAGAAGAAGGTCAAGGTGAGGGAGGGAGTCTGGTTTATGGTGTTAATGAGTGCAGGGTCAATGAGACTGACCACAGAAGGAAGTAGCGCTGAAAAGGACCTCACACATCTTCTAGTACAACCCTCTCACTTTTATCATCATCATCATTAATAACTGTCATTTATGTAACTCTGTAAGATTTACAAAGGATTTACAAATATTTTATCCTCACAAAAACCCTGGGAGCTAGGTGTTATGATTATCCCCATCTTTCATGCACAGACGTTAAGTGACTGGAGCACGGTTACAAATATCTTAAGTTTGGATTTGAACTCAGAACTTCCTTATTCCAGATCCAATGCTCTATCTGTTGTGGCACCTAGCTGCATTTTAAAGAAGGGAAAACCTGAGGCCAAGGAGGTTAAAGGATGTGCTTGAGGTCACACAGGTAGCCCTCATCATGGGTAGAATGAAGTAAAATGTAACCAAAGGAGTAAACTGTGAATGGGAGAGCCACTGGAGAGCTTAACAGGGTTAGTGGGGTTATATAGGCAGGAGTCACGTGGCCAGCATATTTCAGAGGTTGGACTTGAATCCAGGTACTCTTAGCCACAAGGTTCACTCTCTAACAACTGTGCTATGTCATCTTTCTGTTGCTATGGACACGAATTGCCATACTCTGCTACGATACACTGATATTCTTAGGAACTATTGAGTTGTGCAGAGTTTGCTTCTTCACAAAGGATTATGGCTTGTGAGGCTGTGGGTTCCATAAACCTGATTCGAAGAAATTAGTAACTATTTCAGTACAATTGGTTTCTTTTGCAACCTTATATATTTTATTTTATGTATTTAAAAACATTATGAGAAGGGCTCCAGAGGCTCCTACAGATTGCCGTAGGGGTATATGACACAGAGAAAGGTAAGAACCTCCAATACAGGAGGATAAAGTCGTGGGTTAAAAAAATATATAGAAGGTAGAGAGTATCAGGTTGAAGAGTAAGCACCGAATGGGAGCTCTTGGAAGTGGACCAGTGTCGTGTCATACAATAATGACAAGGACAAGGCCTTTCTGATGGGTAGGGAGGGTGTGGCCTTGTTCAGAGAAGAAAAAGTCAGCAAGAGTCAAAGAAGGCAAGGAATAATGAGGTTTGGGTTATAAAAATTTGGTAAACAATTCAGGCAGTCTCATAAATTCTCAGCTCCAATCAAACATTCCAAAATGAGTTTTCTTACTCTGATAATTACAAAAGAGACTCTTCCTATAATGGATGGGGGTTGGGGAGAGCAGAGAGAATTTCAGTAGGCAGCAGGATGTTTGAATGCTTAGTATTTCTCATGAACCTACTAGGCACCAGGCCCTGAGTCACTGGAATGTACAAAGACTGAAACAATCCACCTCTAAGTTTACATTCTAATGGGGGAGACAATGTGTACAACTTTAAAACATATACAAATAAATATAATAGCTAACATTTCTATAGCATTTTAAGGTTTACAAAGTGCTTTACAAACGTAAGGGAGGTTCTATTAGAGCTCCATTTTCCAGGCGACAGGTTGTGACTTACAGTAAGTACGGATGCGGGCTGACATTTGATCTCAGGTCTCCCGACTCCAAGTCCAGGATTCTCTCCGTGGAATCATCTTGCTGGCTATATAGAGTTAAATACAAACATATATAAAGGAGTTAAGTACAAGCTGTAGCTGGGTGAAGGGGGAGGAGGAAGCACCAGCAGGGAGGGAATTCAGGAAAGGCTTTCAGCAGAAGATGGTGCCTGAGCCATATCTCAAAAGAAGATAGCAATCCTATGAGGACAAAGGACATTTCAGGCATGGGGGATAGACAGATAGATGGAAGACAGACTTGAATGAGGAGCATCAATAATGGTTGATATTACTAATATTATCAATGACTTTATCAGTGAAATGAGACATATGATAACTTTGCTGCCTGAAATAAGGGATTTGATGAGATAACCTTTTAGGTCCCTTTAAGTTCTAAGACCTATAATTAATGGGATAGAAACAAGTATTTATTGGAGGACGACTGTGCATTAAGTCTTTTAAATATTATCTCATTTTATTTTCATAACTATGTAAGGAGGTAAGTGCTGTGATCCCCATTTTACAGTTGTGGAACATGAGGCAGGAAGCAGTTAACTGACTATCCAGGGTAACACAGCTAGTAAGTTTCCAAGGCTGGATTAGAACTCAGGTCTTCCTGACTTATGCACAATGTACTGTACTACCTAGCTGTGTCCATGGCTGGGAAGGAGCCCCTGCATTCATAGATCCTTTCCTTTTGAGAATCTCCTGGGCAGTATATGGACTCCTAGTGCTACAAAGTACACATGGTCTTTTAATAGGTCTGAATGGAATGGAGCTTCCTTCCCTTGGTGCTAGAGGGGAATCCTTGAGCTATCCTTGCATTATCTTCCTTTTCAGTAATTTGCAACAAGAAAATTTTCCTTCACTTTTAATTTCTTGTCTTTTGAAGTTCATTTATCATCCTAACTATAAATTGGAATGTTGCAATCTTCTACTATATTACAGGGGCATGAAAATTTAATTTATATCATATCTTTTTTGTTAGAATAAGAAAGGACCTTGTGTCCCATTGAATCAGTAACTGCTATGAAGGATGGCTAAGTTTGGAATAAAAAGGAACAACAAAGTAGTGATGATTTCAAGCAGAATGTGCACTTTTGGAAGGGTTTGGGCAATAACATAACAGAATATGGAAAGCATGAGCCATGAGGTAGTGTGCCAATTTGTCAAAAACACATATGAAGGAAGTTGAGGGAGAGTTTTGAAGGAAAAATATCTGGATAAGGGGTACAAATTTCAAGGTCATCATTTTTAAGAGAAAGATCAAAACTGTACTGTGAAATATAGTAATATGGATGGAAAGTAATTTGTTTTCCCTTTGGGTAAACTCCTCAACACAAAGGTTGGTACTTTCACAGACTACAAAACATGAGGGAATGGGGGTCCCCAGAATCAGGGCTGGGGCAAATTGAACCAGAATCTCCTGAAATTTCAGAGTTATCTTAGGGTTAGAGAAGAGTTGTGTGCTGTATTCCTGAATCTAGGAAGGTTTGATTACCCCTTACATCGACATAATAAGTTCTTCTTCATTCTCAGCCCCTTTCTTCATTCCTCTACTTCCATCTGGAAAAGAAGGTAGGGGAGACTTTAGAAATGGAAGGATGCCTAAGATACAATACTCACTTTCACATAGCCTTGAAAGCAACCTTTCCATACCCTGAAAGAGGCAATATGGCATAGTGCAAAGAACATTCACTCTGGAGTCAGGGAACCTGGGGTCAAACTCTACCTTTAGTACTTTCAACTCGACCTCTCTAGGCCTCAGTTTTTGGTTTTTGGGGGGTTTTTCTGCTTTTTTTTAGAGGGGGGAGGGCAGGGCAATTGGGGTTCAGTGACTTGCCCAAGGTCACACGGCTAGCATGTTAAGTGTCTGAGGTGGGATCTGAATTCAGGTCCTCCTGACTCCAAGACTCACTGTGCCACCTAGCTGCCCCCTGGGCCTCAGTTTTTTTAACTGTAAAATAGGGAGTTGGACTAGGCTACATGTAAATTCTCTTCTGGTCCTAGATCTCAGTTCCCAGTCTGGATCTATCTATGGCATTTTTAACTTCTAACAGATCAATTCATAGACTTTCTCTGGCTCTTTCTCAAAGTCAGTTGAGAGTAGCCAATAAGATTTCTATAGAGATAGCAGGAGAGAGAGTCGAGTCTAAGGTTAGGCAAGGCAGGCAGATACCTAGGGTGTAACAACACACAGGGGTCCTTCTCATACATTTTAAAATTGATACTAGAAGATTCCACACTTCCTCTCACTTTATTTCACTCAACTAGGTGATACAGCAGATAGAGTGCTGTACCTGGAGTCAAGAAGACCTGAGTTCAAATCTAATCTTAGATATTTACTAGCTGTATGACCCTGGCCAAGTCACTTAACAGTTGTGTGCCTCAATTTCATTATCTGTAAAATAAGAGCAATAATAGCACATACCTCCCAGGATTGTTCTGAGGATGAAGGGCATAATATTTGTAAAGGGCTTGGCAAACATTCAAGTGATAAATAAATGCTAACTATTTTTATTGCTACTTAGGTCATAGGAATAGGTATTGAGCTAGAAGGGGTTTTAGAGATCATCGAATCCATTGTACAGATGAGGAATCTGAGACTGTGTGCCCAAAGTCACATAGGTGGTAAATAACAGATGTGAGACTGGAGCCAAGATCTCTGGCTGCAAATCCAGCTTCCTTTCCACCGCACCCTGCTGCTCCCTTCCAGGAGGTCAAGTTAGATGTGTTACAGCAAAGGATTAGGGCACAACTTCTAAACCCAACCCCAAGCACACAAATGCTCTTGTCCCAGCTCTGGTGGGGCATCTGGAGAACAAGGCAGGGAAAAGCACTAACTATCCTCTAACCCTCTATGTGCTCTCTCTAATATACTCTGGAGAAGTGAGGGGTCTGTCTTGCTGCCAACACAGTAATTTGTGTCATTTCCAAAGGCCCTCTGGAGCATATACAATGTAATACCTAACAAGACTATCTTAAGTGTGAAGCTGACTCCTGGCCTATTTTGTTTCAATGAACCCTTAAAGCTTTTGTGGATGCAAATCTACCCAAGTTCCTACTGAATGGGGGGGGGGGGGGGAACTGAGAAGGGGAATAGTGTGGTAGCAAAGGAAAACAGCTGAATCCAAGAGGACTCTCCATTGAGCAAACACAAGCTGCTGCCTGCAGCACCCAAGTACCCTTTGTCAAATTAAATAGCACCTTCTGAAAGACCACATTTTTCTTAGAATAGGCCCCAGCTCCTGCATGTTCTTTGACACCACTGCTCTGAGCCCTGATAAGATGCTATCAGCAGGGCCCTCTAAGTACTTGAGAACCACTTTAAGGAGATCACTGGGGAAATTACCATAAAAAGTGAAAGATATGGGACTTTATTGATGGGAGATTAATATTGACCACTAGGCAATTGATTTTTCCCTGAAATCTTATTTATGATTGTAAACTTGTTTTGTGGCTGTTGAGATTTTCTCTGTTGGGGAGTGGGGTGGGGTGGGGTGAGGATTCGCAGAGCTGGTGGAGAACAGGGATGGAGACAGCAAGGATGTTGCTGGATCAAATTCTTTTCATAATTTTTTTTTCTGATTTTAAGTTTATGTAGAACTTTTTGGGTGCTTAATCTGTTTTCTTATGTAAAATGCAAAGAGATTTATGGCAAAGGGACTAGACAGAGCTAAAATTCTTATATTTTACAGTATCTCCATCAACCTCAGATAAGTATGTGCATTTTAAGTATCATTATGTATATATGGGTAATTATGTTTACATCTTATATATATGTATCTATGAATAGCATATATGGTCATTGTGCCTATGTGTATCTATATAGGTATATGTACAAGTATATCTACGTAGATATATACACACTCTTAACTTACACATATCTGCTTTGCTCTAAAACATAGTTGCCCATTGGAATCAGGAAGACTTGGGTTCAGATTCTACCTCTGATATATACTGACCATGTAACCTAGAGCAAATCATTAAAGCTCTGACTACCCTGGGCAGCTCTTTAAGATTATACTTTGAAGCATAATTGTTCATCTGCATGATATAGGGAGTTTCCAGATCTATGAGCTGCCTACACTGATGGAATCCCAGGTCTGGATAAAAAAAAAAATTAAAAAACAAATTTAGAAAATAATGTTGTCAACACTGATGAAAAAATGCTTCAAGAAACTTGAAATAATATATTTTACATGACCTTAGGAGGTCAAAAAGATAAGAAAAATACATTGTTTAATAGACTGTGATAGTCACCTATATTATACTCTGTACCAACATGAGTCCAAACTAATTTTCAAACGTATAGTACAGAATACATTATCACATCACCAAAAGTGAATTAACTTCTAATCTGTGCCTACTCAGTACTGAAGAGAAATGGCTGTTGGAAAGGCATGAGAGAGACATTTTATAACCAGGTCAAGGGAAGATGAATGCGTGTCTGAACTTATTTTTCCCTCAGGGTGCCTAGGGCAAATGTAAATTTCTTGTTTCACATTCGGTTTCAATATCAAGATCAAAGTATACAACATTGAAGGAAATGTGAGGTGCTCTACAAATTTTCAGTATGCACCACTTATTCAACAGTTTAAGTAATTCTAAGTCTTGGATAGAAAAAAAACTCTTTACATAAATATGCTATAGTGAAAATACTGACGTATATATGTACACTGTGGCTAAAAATCCATTCACTGGATGACTACCAAATTTAATATTGCATTTGTATAGCTCTCCAATAGTCATTCATTCGACAAATATTGATTCAAAACCTACTATGTGCAAGGAATAATACTAATCACTATATTTAAAAGATACATAAGACATGATCTGAGACCCTCAGACTTTACATAGTGTAACAGAAGACATATCCCTTATTGATAATGAGTTATAATACAGTATAGAATATGCTGAAGGCTATAAAAGACAAAATTCAGCAGCTATAGAATCCCCCCTTCCAAAATTTTGAAAGCTGGAAAACTAACTCCAATGGCCTTGTATCCAGAAAGTTTTCCAAGATCCTTGTGCTTCCTTCACTATTCTAACTCTCCCTCACAAGCATTTTGTTTGATGGCCTTCTAATGTACTTAGCAAACAATAGTTAAATCATGCTATTTGTTATGGTGCTTATCCTCCAACCGCACAGTAAGCTCTACGACGTCAGGGATGGCTCTCCTATCTAAATTTTATGTCTCCCTTAGTTTTTAGTAAAGTGCTCTTTATGCAGCTTGATAAATTTTTTGTTCAGATAAGTGAGAGAACAGCTCAGGTGAGGGAACTCAGAGAAAATACTTGAAGGAGATGGAATCATGGTTGGGTCTCAAAGGATCACAACAAAGAGGGTGTAGAACTGGAAGAAACTTTCAAGATCACCTAGTCCAACCCTCTCATTTTACAGATGAGGAAACTGAGGGCCAGAGGTTAAGTGGCATGTCCAAGACCATACAGGAGGTAAATAGGATTTAAAAACTTAGATTTAATCTTCAAATTCAAGGTTTCTGGTTCTAAATTTTTAGATCCAAATGGTGGACTTTATATGATATGGGCTTTATATGATACAGAGGTGTATCATCATCCACCATTTTAATTACCATCCATTGTTTAAGTCCTAGTTTAAAAAAAATCAAAAATGGAAAAGGAAGCAGAAGTAGAAACTACCAGTGATGAGAAGAAAGAAGTCATAGTTGGCAAAATATGAAGAAGCAATGACAGAGGCAAACCTGACCACAATGTCATGGGAGAAAGAGGATATAGAGAATAATCAATCAACCGATCAAAAAGCATTTACAAAGCACCTACTGTGTGTCAGGCACTGCACTAGGTATTGGAGGTTCAAAGACCAAAAAGAAGGAAACAACAAACATGCATTCTAATGGCAGACAATAATTAGGTATAATTTATGTGTACGCAGTATGTATATTATATATTACTATATATAACGTGTTATATATTATATATGTATTATGATATGGATGTATTACATATAACATTATTACACATATTATATATGTGTAGATATGAAAGCTTTCATACCGTAAAACAATACTAAGACTTTTTTGGACAATGTTCACATGTGTACCTATATGTACATAAAAGCACATATATACATATATCTATAGACATACATATATAAGAAAATAAAGTGAATAAATGCAAATATGTACAAATTAAATACAAGGTAGTTTGGGAGGGAGGGAAGGCACTAACATTCAGGAAAAGCAGGAAAGGCTTCATGCAAAATATAGTGTTCAAAAGGCATATTGAAGGAAGAAAGGGACTCTATAAAGTAAAAGTAAAAAAGGAGTATATTCCAGGAATTTGCAATGGCCACCTCAAAAGTATGGAAATGTGAGATAGAGTTTTATGCATGAGGAACAGAGAAAAGGTCAGTTTGGCGATATTGAGGAGTCTGCGAGGGGAAGTAATGCAATATAGGATATTGCTGAATACACACACACACAGAGCAGCTCAATTAGTTACTGAGAGGGAGCACACTCTTGGTTTGGGGGAATCAGGAAAGACTTGCACAAAGTGGTATTTGAGTTGAGTTCTGAAGTGAATGATTCTAGGAGGCAGAGGTAAGGAGAAAGAATACAGACCCTATTATCAGTTTTAATGATAGATGGGAGAGAAAAAGTCATAGTTGCTATTTGTAAAACAATGATAATTAGCCAATGTTAAGGTATTTGACATACAGGCCATCATGAAGACCTATGAGTAATTCTCAAAGACTAGTGATTTTTTGGGGGGGAACGGAAAGGAGGCCAGGCAACTGGGGCTAAGTGACTTGCCTAAGGTCATGCAGCTAGTTAAACGTCAAGTGTCTGAGGTTGGATTTGAACTCAGGTCCTCCTGACTTCAGGGCCAGTGCTCTATTCACGGTGCCACCTAGTTGCCCCAAGACTAATGATTTTTAAAGTAATAGCCAATTAGAACCTAAAGAATGTAACATGTTATTTGGATACAGTCACAATGTAGAATTAAATATTATAAACTATGTGTTATAAAATGTATGTATGTGTGTATGTTTATGTCTGTAAAGGCTTAAGAGGTTGGGTATGAGTCTTGCTCAGGGCTGGTTCTCATCGAACACAACGGAGCAGGAATGAGCTGCAGCAATAGCCCCAGAAAGCTATATACTGTGAGTTTTAGGGATATCCATTTAGCACAAAAGGGGAAGCAAATTTCCATGGGCCACAGATAGCAAACTAAGACTGCTAATTCTTACCAAAGGGAAGAAAGACTCTTATCCTCTGGAGTGGATGCAACAGTTATGGGTGAGCTTTTGTGGGGTACTTTCAGAGAGAAGGAATAAGAGCAAACTATGATTTAACTAGAGGCTGAATTCTGCAGGAGTTATGTGTTCATGTGTAGATATATTTACCACACCCACTTTCACAGGACGGAGAAATCTAGGACTATATATATATACGAGTCCCATTCCCTTCCATTGTTCAATAGCAGGAAAGTATGGAAAGGGTTTGGAAAAATAGCAAATAAAATGGTTTAGCTGGAGCATGGGGTGGCATAAAAACCAAAAAGGTTAAGTGGGTCTTAAGCATGAAAGATCCTGAATTACAAGCTAAGTATTTATTCAGTAGATACCCAATGTTTTGGAGCAGGGAATGGACAACTTTTTTCCATGTAGATAGAACAATACTTAATTTAATACTTCAAGTATTTATGTTTCTATTGCTCTGGGTAGTCCCTACTGAAGCAGATTGCAACCTCGAACAACGTAGCAAAGATCACTGAATTTGCTGTTGTTGTTGTTGAGTCCAACGGGTGTCTGACTCTTTGTGACCCCATTTGGGGTTTTCTTGCAAAGTTACAGGAATGGTTTGCATTTCCTCCTCTAGCTCATTTTACAGATGAGGAAACTAAGGCAAACAGGATTAAGTGACTTGCCCAAGGTCACACAGCAAGTGAATGTCTGAGGTCACATTTAAACTCATGAAGATGAGTCTTTCTGATTTCAAGCCCAGAGCCAACCTGGTGGTGATGAGCCTCCCCTATCTTAGATAGGCTGGTCCTCAGACAAGAGGAGCACAATTCATCACCAGGCCAAATGCAATCTTTGCAGGCTGGTTAGATGTAACAAAGCTTTTATTCTACTTGCATAGACCTTGGAAATCCAGCGTCACCTCTACTCCACAATGAAGCAACAGCAGCAGACTTGAGTGGAAAAGGTATTTTTTTAAAGATTATATTCCCTTAAGGTTTTCAACTTTCTTTCCTTCCAATGGTCCTTTGAGAAAGATAATAATTATTACTACAGTTAGCATCACTACTTTACAAATGAGGAAACTAAAATCCAAAGAGGGCAACTGCCTCATCCAAGACAACACCGCTAATAATTAATAGAACCAAGGCTCTCTCTCTAAGCCTGGTGTGCTTTTAAACTATGCTCTCTCTCAAGAGATGTGGCAGTTATTATAATTCTGCTTTTAAAGACATGGAGACTGGGAAACAAAGGACAGTGACTTACCCAAGGTAATACAGTAAAATGGTACTAATCAGGGCTGGAACCCAGGTTTCCTATTGCTAGTCAACAGATGGTTCCCATGTTGATCTATCTGCTCTCAACCAGAAGTTCTGTTTATCTATCTCCATTGGAAATTGGCTTCATAACAAATTGTTGTTTTTTTAAACTAAATAGTAAGATAAATGTATTACTTAGAAACCATTTTGTTCCTAAAACGAATTGTTGGTTTGGTAATAGCTTTTTTTTCCCTGAATACATTTGATGGAAGTAACAATAAAGTCAAATAAACAAATCTTTACATTAAGACTAATCATAGAAATGCATAGATAATACGCTTACTAATTTTCAGATTCCTCATAGGTATTAGGTGATTGACAGACACAAGATTTTTCCCACCTTTAGTTAGGATACTTCAAGATCTAATTGAGTGAAATAACATCCACAGCGATGGAAAGGTAATTGGCAAATTTATGAATAAGAGCTTTGTTTATGCTTCTAGTCCCAAAGCTAATTATTTAAATAAGACCTTACAAATTGATTAGGAGTATCAGTATATGGGTCTCTGGCATGAAATACAAATTTCTTAAGACTAAAACATGCATGTCAAATCCAAATGCATTTTTTAAAAATAAATAGTCATTAATAATTGAAATCAAATCAGAATCTCTTCATTAAATAAATGTTTTTCTTTGAAAGCTGAGCATCATCCAGGACGGGCCCTAACAGAACCATCTCTCCTTCAGAAGACTAAGGAGAGGAACCGACCAATGGAGATTAGGTAAGTGCGACTAAGTCTTAAGAGTCCTAGTTAAAAGAGCCTGAACTTTCAACTGACTGAATATAAAACACTGCTGTAGGCTACTTGCAAATACTCCAGACCCCTCTCTTGACCCGTTGTTGGTTTAGTAAGTTACTTTGTTTGATTGTTTGTTTTATCCAGTCTTACTGATTTACTCCTTTGGCCCACAAATGTTGATTTTTCATCTCTCCTCCTGGATCCCATTGTTACCTGGCTCTCCAACTTGTCCTTTTGCCTCTGGCCCTTTCTGACCCTGTTTTGATTGACTCGCGGCCAATCTCTTTATTAAAAACAAACTGTGCCCACCCCCCTCCACTTGCCACCAGTTGGCTGGTACTTATGGAGCTGAGGCTTAGGAAACAGTGCATTGCAATATATCAGCAGGTATCTTGGATGACTCCCAGGTACCCCCAAATTCCCAGCCTGTTCCTGATCCCAGGTGGGGCCAGGCTGCACAAGGGCCTGCAAAAACTGAAAAACAATAAAGAATTTGCGGACTGTTCTTCAGTACTTCAGATTTTAAGAACTATTTAAATATATTATTGTTATTATTTTTTAGCTATGACACACTTGTGTGTAATACACCCCTAGTAATTGTACAACACTAAATTTACTTCCAGTAATATTTTTTCAGGAAATGTATATTTTCTGTTTGCAAAATTAACAGATTACTAATGAATGCTAGAATCAGAAGATGTTGGTTCAAATTTTCATCTCCTCTTTATTACCTTGAGCAAGTCAATTAACCACATAAAGCCTTAATTTCTTATATGTAAAATGTGGACTAGATCAGATTATATAACCTCTAAAAAGTCTTTTCCAGTTCTAAATCATCTTATGATATTTTCATGTATCCCTCAATACAGGAGATGTTTGTGTCATATATGCAATATACAGGTCTATGCTGTGTGTATATATATATGTACTTTTATAAGACACTGGTATATAAGAGATTTTATGACCTAGTAAATAGAAAGCAGCCTTGGAGTCTGGAAGACCTGGACCAGACTCTACCTCTGACGTATGTCAACTCTGTGAACCTCAGCAAGTCACTTGACTTTTCAGTTCTTTTTAACTATAAATTACAGACAAGTTATCATTTCACACCTGTGAAGAGTTTCAACAGGAATTTTCAATACAGATGAATCATGTTTAAACAAACATATGTGTATGTATGCCTGTGTATGTGTGTGTATATATATATATACATGGATATATATACACATAAGATACTTATTTATATAAAATTATATTATAAACGGGCTATGGCCTATTAGCAAAGACTGGACAATTAGACAATATATCTGTCAATGAGGCAAAAGACCCTGTTTAAATGCAGAAAAAGATTTGGAACAAAGAATGGTAGAGTGAAAAGAGTAGCAAATATAGTGTCAGAGGCGCTGATACTTCTAAACTGTGTGAACTTGGCTAAGTCACTAGGCCTCCTTAGGCCTCAGTTTTCTAGTCTGTAAAATAAGGTGGTTAAACTGGACAGACTTTGAATGTTCCTTCCAAAGCTGACTCTATAAGCACTATGATCTGGATTTGAATTTTCACTCTGTAGTTTTATTACCTATGTGATCTCAGCCAAATCATTTGATCTCTTTGGAGCTCATTTTACTTTTCCCTAAAATGAGGGGTTTGGACTAGATGACCCATAGGGTCATAAAACTATGATACTAGTCAGTCCAGTCAATAAAATGTTAAGTGCCAAGCTCTGTATAAAATGCTGGACATACAAAGAAAGTCAGAAGATTGTCCCCGCCCTTAAGGAGCTCACATTCTAATTGAGGGAGACAACATACAAACAAGTTGTATGGAGTATTATGATTTAATGTTATTCAAAATAATCAGTCTTGTTGATTCTCGTTACATTTAAGTAGGAGGAGCGAACCACCGCCCTTGTAGTAGTTAGTTGTGCTTTTCTCTGCCTTCCTAACACAGCCAAACCCGAACTCTCCTAGGTACCCCCTAATGGGCGTCAGTGTATTGTTAATTATGCTTACTACGCCAGGCACTGGTCACCTTTGAAATATCAACAGACCTCCTATAGAGTATGTTGCCTTTCTAGTTAGTTTTGAATAGCCTCTAATGAGTTTCTGCAACTCAGCAAGACTACTCAGACTATTTTACACATAGTTGCCCAGATCTACAAAAAGGCTGCTTCATGCATTTGGGCCATAACATACATGCTGAGGCATAAATGCAATTATATAAACATAATGTGGTCCTATTTTGAAATTTCATTCCAGCATGGAGATGACCCTGGGTTCATGAGGGTTTTGCCAGTGGAATGCAAGTTCTGTCAGGTTTTACCAAGCTTAAAGTGTGGATCTATAGATCCGTCATGGACCAGGCTGAATTCCAAAAGACTAATAGCCAGAAGGCTGGCCGCTGGGTTGTTATTACTGTTATTAGTTGAAGCAACTTAGGAAACCTGTTTCCTAAGGTACTGAATGTGATCAGAATTGGGGTAAGGAATACCCATGCTAATCAAATCACAGATCTCTGAAGCATTAAAAGAGTAAGTGTGTGTATTCTTTTGTACTCATGTGTATTTATTTGTGAAGAATACTTATACTTGGCCTGTTTATCTTGGTGATGGTATATATTGCCTTAATTAACATTTGTGCTTTAGTTCATAACTTTTTGCTCGCAGCAGGACAAAGCAGTTGGCTAGAGTAAAAACCATCAATCAACAGGGCTTTATGGAGTTCAAGGCACTGTGCTCTGTTTATCTGGTTATCATCAAGTTTTGACTATCCAGGATGACAGAGCATTTCCTTAGTGCAGTGGTTCTCAACCTTCCTAATGCTGTGACCTTTTAATACTGTTCGTCTTGTTGTGTTGACCCCCAACTATAAAATTATTTTCGTTGCTACTTCATAACTATAATTTTGCTACTGTTATGAATCATAATGTAAATATCTGATATGCAGGATGTATTTTCATTGTCACAAATTGAACATAACCCACAGGTTGAGAACTACTGCCTTAGTGACTTGTGGGCAGGGAGAATAGAATGAGGGGGGTATTATTCTGATTTGAATTCAGTCTACTCCCAGTACTCTGCCTGGCAAACAGTCATTTCCCACGCTGGGAATGCTAGCAGCAGCAGGGAGCTGTCCACAGCTGAAGTTCCTTCACAAATTTTGGTATTAGCTTGGTGCACCAGGGCTCAAAAAGTACAACAGCAGGATCAGAGTTTACTGAGGTGAATTAGAAACATACCTCTCCACTGAAGTTCAAACCTGTTTGAAAAATTAATATTATCCCTTTTGCCAACTTTGCCCAGAGGGCCACATTGCTGAAATGTACTTCTGGATCTCCAACATGCCCCTTTCCTATAGCTCCTCTTTGTTTATAGAATCATTTATGGTATAACTTCTAAGTTTCAGAGCTAGAATAGAGCTCAGAGATTATTCCATCACATTTATTTTATAGCTAAAAAAAGATGACGATTCACAAAGCTAGTCGGTTTGCCAAAAATCATATAAGTAGTAAGTAGCAGAATTGGAATTTGAATCCAGGTCTTTTGACTTCAAGTGCAGTGCTAATTCTACAATAGGCCATCTCACATTAGCTGCTCTGAAAACTGACACTTTGGCTACAAATAATTGACCTCTTGCTTCTGACTCTAATCACGAAGACAATAATACTGCTCCCCAGTTCTGATCAAGTTATCTTGCCTGTATTTTAGTCTGAACCACAGAGGGCTCTCACTGCAGTCCCTGGTTTGGCCTGTACCAGACCCCAGCATTGGATGAGATCAATGACCTCTGAGTAGTAGAAAAAACTGACTAGAGAACCTTTTGTTTCATTGACCCTTTCTCTCAGGCAAGAAGAAGGAAAGTGGGAGGGCTAATACAGAAAAAGAAGAAGAAAGAAAGAGAAGCAAATAGTGTCTTCTTTCCCCATCTCCCACTTCAATAGATGTGGAAGTGCTTGAACTCTCAATATTTTTTTTCCAGGATGAGTCAGGAACAGTGAGACCAATGACCTAAAAACTTTGCTTATAGGTTTGGCATCTTAGGATTCTGCCTACCCTTTTTGTGGAGGCTGTCCAACCCCAATTATTGCCTGGCTTACTGTGTAGCTTTCTAGGATTGTATCTTCAATATATCACTGGAGATGAGTATTAGAGTCCACAAAGCAGGAACTGATGACAGCTTCCCAAATTTTACACATGAAAGGGAAACCTGGTACTCTTGAACCCACAGCATGATGGCTTTTGGCAATAACTTGCTTCCAATTTTCCCTGGCCATGGGCCAATGAGAAGATTTATGGATGTTTACAAAATTTATGATCATGAAGTTGAACCACTTTCAAATGATGTGAAAAGCTGAAGAAATCTGGCCTTCTACATTTGCCCTAGGATTCAATGACCTCAGTGCTTTTATGGTAATCATACTTTTAGGAGAACAGTTTGCTTACCACAGAGGTTTGTACTTTTTAGAGATGGTAGCAAAGGTATAGTGAAAACCACAGAAAGGCTAGTCAGTGATGTCAAATTTATTGTTAAGTATATGATTGATTTAAAACATGTATATTGCCCAAAGGTCTCTGGGCTCCTGAAACAAAATAAAAAATTACAAGAATTAGATTAAATCCATTAATTAGTTAAATGAATTAGATCTGCAATCCTTAGCAGAATTGAAAGATGCCTCTACAGTTGGCACTTAGAGCTCTTCCCTAATAAATTATATTCTCTTCATTGGAGCATTGTGTACCCCACCCTCTCTTAAGTGGTTTCAGTTGTTAACATATAGCTCTATGATGCTATAGAGCCATTTAGCCTTAGACAACAGTGAAACAGAATTCCAATTGAAAACACCTTACATCTTAGCAAAATACACCATAAAAGTCTGTATAAACCTCAAGGTGGACTTAGGCCTCTGCTGGGGAGACAGTCAATATTATAGAAATTGCAAGACCAATTTTCTCTAGCTTCCCCAACTGTGATTTCATTTGTCTGAAAAATGCAGAAAGAAAGTGTCATTAACTGCCAAATGGTCTCTGGTGACAGGCAGAGTGCATGTGTTGGCCAATGCAAAAAAAAAAAAATGCCCTCCCAGGACAATGCTGCAATACAAGGAGGACAAAAGAAAAGAAAAGGCTTCCTTTGCCAACAGAATTAATGTCTTCGGCTTTTTTTCCCCTCTCTCTGTAAGCACATCTACAAGCAACTCAAGGTATTTAATAGCAATCTTTCCCCATTTCCATCAGTGAACATCCATAGTATAGAAACTAAGACCCTAAAGGGATCAAAGAAAGAGGAAAAGTCTTCGTAAGTATAAAAATCTTTATAGCGGCTCTTTGTGTGATGACAAAATCAGGAAACTTCCGACCAGTCGGGGAAGATCAGAACAAATTATAGTAAATGAATGTGATGTAATATTATTGCATGTGAGAAATTATGAAAGGGCCAGTTTCGGAGAAACATTGGAAGATTTGTGTGAATTGATGCCCAGAAAAGTGAGTAAAACAAGGAGAATAATTCATACTGTAAGAGTAAGGGTAAAACTACCTCGCCTAATCTAGGCTGATACTCTTAACTAGGTGAAAACACAATTTGATCAAGCAAAAGACCTTAGACTAAGTGCAAAGTCTTTGAAATTCACATGATGCAGTGAAATGACCCCAGACAAGACCTCTGTTCATTATACCCTCTGAGTTTTGTAAAAAAAAAAAAAAAGCATCAAGCTAGTTAGAAAACGGAATGAGTAGCTTCCTGGCATAATAAAGATGAAGAATCACCTGGGGATGGATGAGGATATCCCTTGGTTTTGGCTAGTTAGCGTCCCTCCCCTTTGACCAGAAGAAGATCCTACTAGCTTCAGAAGGTCAGGAGAATGCCAAACCTCCCATCTTGCCAGCAGAATCCTAGCATTATACTCCCAAAATATCAACAAGTCCCATCTTCCCACTGGTGTTTTAAACAAAAGTACAAGATCATTTGATGACAATATCTGAATCATTGGAAGCTAAAAACTGATGACGGCTAATGGCCTTAGAAGGAGCCCACCAAATAAACCAAACCAACACTAGAGGGAAGTTCCTAAGCAACCCCCATTAGGAAAAAAGAACTTCCAGCAGCCAGGAAATGTAAACTTACCCCTTTGCCACATATGCTCTCTAACCTTGAGCACACTTTCCTCTGTATTCTTGTACTTGTGGGAAAGTATCCCAAATGTTTGGGAAAATGTTTTGTACAATAATTCATATTGTACCACCTTTGTCAATAATTCTTTCTAAGAGCTGTTTGAGGCTAGATAACTAAATTATTTTCAGCTGATAATCTTGGGGAGGAGTGGAAGCACAACAGTAGGGGCTTGAGCCAATGGCATTAGAGAAACATCCTTTATCCCTGAGGGTTATCTCTAAAACTCATCAGTGGAAATGGGAGTTGGGATAAGAATCCTCACAGCTTATATAAGCTACAACACAATAACAACATTGTAAGGATAACTTAGAAAGACTTAAGAACTTTGATCAATGCAATGACCTCCCATAATTCCAGTGGAGTAAAGAAACATGCTTCCTACCTCCCAATAGAGAGGTGACAGATTCAAGAGGCAGAATGAGACCTATATCAGTCTTGGATATAGCAAATGTGTGAATTTGTTTTGCTTAAAGATAAAGTTTGTCTCAAGGGTTTTAGTCTTTTTCTTTTTTTTTCCCAGAGATGAGAGGCACAGAAAATGAATTTTTGTTCACTGAAATATATTTTAATAAAGTTGCATAGAAATGAAACAGAAATTTGGCAAAATTGGTATTTAAAATATCAGTTATTTAAATAACTGGAGAAATGACCATTTTACCTAAACTCATTTATATATTCAATGACATCCCCATTAAATGACAACAAATTATTTTACTGAATTAGAAAAAAAATAACAAAATTCATCTGGAAGAATAAAAAGTCAATAATATCAAAGGAACTAATGAAAAAATATAAAGGAAGAGGTTTAACAGTACCAGATTTTAAACTATATTATAGAGCAATTACTATCAAAACTATCTGGTACTGGCTAAGAAATAGAAAATTAGATCAATGGAACAAATTAAACACACAATTTGCAGCAGCAAATAAATGTAACCATGTATTTGACAAGTGTAAAGACTTAAGACTGAATATAAGAATTCATTATTTGGTTAAAAAATATGTTGTTGGGGAAACTTGAAAGCAGTATGGCAGAAATTGAGCATAGACCTTACACCATTTACCAACATAAGGTCAAAATGAATATATGACCTAGATATATAAAGAGATATTACAAGAAAATTTGAAGAACATGGAACATATTACTTACCAGACTTATGGACAGGTAGACAATTTATGGCCAGGAGATAGAGAGCAGGGTGAGGTGAAAGATGTATAATTTTAACAACATTCAACTAAAAAGATTTTGTCAAACTAAAACAAATGTTGCCAAGATCAGAAGGAAAGCATAAAATTGGGGGGAGGGGAATTTCATAGACAATTTCTCGTATAAAGGTCTTATATTTCAAATGTACAAAGAACTTTGAAATTTCTAAGAATATAAGTCATTCCCCAAATGATAAATGGTCAAAGGATAAGAACAGGCAGTTTTTAGATAAAGAAATAAAAACAACTTTATAGTCACATGAAAAAATGTTATAAATCATTATTGATTAAAGAAATGCAAATTAAAACAGTCTTAAGATATCATTTAACAAGACCAGATTGGCTGAAATGATTGAAGAGGAAAGCGGAAAATGTTGGAGGGGGAATATGAAAAAATGGAAATACTGGTTTGTTATTGGTAGAATTGTGAACTGATCAAACCATTTGGAGAGCAATCTGGAATTATGCCCAAAGAATAAAACTGACCCTTTGACCCAGCAATAAAACTACTAGGTTAATTTCCAAAGATGACTAGGGAAAAAGAAAAAGAACCGACATGTTTTAAAATATTTACAGCAGCTCTCTTTGATGACAAAGAACTGGAAATTACAGGGATGCCTGGCAACTGGGGAATTTCTGAACAAGTTGTTGTATATGACTGTGATGGAATACTACTGTGCTATAGGAAATGATGAAATTGATCTTAGAAAAACATGGATAGACTTGCACAAAACAATGAAGAGTGAAATGAGCAGAACCAAGAGAACATTGCATACAGCACAAACAATATTGTTTTAAAAACAACTTTAAGTGAAAAAGGCATTTTGACTATTATAAATGCTCAGATTAACTACAAAGGACATCTAAAGGAAGATGCTATCTGCATCCAGAGAAAAAACTGATAAACAGAAGTATGTATAGAATGATTGCATATTTGTGTCTACTTGTAGCCCTCTCTATGGCAAGGGGTTAGGAAGGGAAGGGAAAAAAAAGGAAAAATTTACATGATAACTTTATTACATATTTAAAAGGAATAGCAAGTTATTCACAATAGATTTGCAGTTTCATGTGCAATCATTTCTTAAATTATACTGTGTTATGAAAATGCTTGTTTTATTCCATAAATTATAAAGAAATCAAGAAAAAGAAAAATCAAGAAAAAAACCATCAATTAACCAGATCAAAGAATGGAAGAACACTAAAATAATTTCTGTTTTTCCCTGTCTTCACCATTTTGTGTCTAAAGAGCAGAGACAGAATGAAAAATATTTCTAAAGAGATGCCATGGAAGGACAAAAAATTATCTTGCCCTCTGTATATGCATTTGATAAATAGGTTTCTATTTGAAAGCCTCAGTGGACACTCAGGTTACAATCTCAGCCTTCAACACATGGTAACTTAATGTGTGAATCAGAAAACCTGATCCATAAAATCCTCTTAATTCCTTTACAGATCTGTCATTTCATTGCCATGAGTATGCCGTTCAACATAGATTACCACCCCTCCAGTTTATAGAAAGGCTTTGTGAGTTGAAAAAGGATAAGGACTGAACCTATGTTTTCAGTGAGTAAACCCCCTCTATAACTTGTAGTTTCCTAGATCAGGGAATGGTTTTGCCCAGGATCATATGGGCAATGTGTGTCAGAGGTGAAACTTGAACCCAGGACTCCCTGGCTGTGAGGTCAGCTCTCTAGTCATTTATGTAGCAATGCCTTTCTTTGATCTGCTCTAAATATAAAATGAATTATCCCTGACACTCGCTTAGGGGATGATAAGCCTCTCTGGATTTAGGGAGGTTAGTTCTATGACAACAGATATCCAACTCCCCTCTAGGCCTATATCTGAGGCTATTTCAGTTTGATGGGAATTGCCAGGGCCTGTACAGCTCTGGCACAATTGTTGAAACACGAGGTCACCTCTATACTACCAGGGGATAATATTTGTAAAAGAAAATCACAGTAATATTTTCTAGTTGCACAGGTCCTTCATCTATGAGGCTCTTAAGTGTTATAGAGATAATAAATTAGCTATTTAAGCAAGTCTAGAAACATACTGTGAGGAAAAATCCTTTTTTTTTTTGCTTTTTGGAGAGGGGAAGGTAGGACGATTGGGTTTAAGTGACTTGCCCAAGGTCACACAGCTAGTTTTGTGTGTGTGTGTTAAGTGTCTGAGGCTGGATTTGAACTTAGGTCCTCCTGACTCCAGGGCTGGTGCTCTATTCACGGCACCACCTAGCCACCCCGAGGAAAGGGATTCTTAACTCATTTTTTAAATAGTGGTAGGCAGAAGGGACTAGAGAAGATTCTGGGGTACACTATTAAACACACACAAAAGGTGGAAATATATTCTACTTTTGCTATTCCTGATCACCCCATCATCTCTAAATTTCCTGAGCAGGACTCAGTCTAGTCAGTATCTTTATGGGTCTTTGCAAAGTAGTTGTAGGAGAGAGCTGACTATACCATGCTCTCCCCCTCGACCCTCTTAGCTAGTCTCCTTATCCTCTCTGAAAAAAAAAAAAAGAATTTGGAATGGAAATAGTAGATACAATCTCCCTTACCATAATGGAAAACACAAGCTTCTTGACATGGTGCAAAGTTTAGGTAAGATACAATTCTTAACCTCAAAAGCTTAAGTCTAATAAAATCAGAAACAGAGATAATCTGTAAAGGTTGGTTCCCAACCCATCTCAATCTAAGCTGAACAACCAGGACTATAAAACAAACTATGGCTCTAAAACACCCACAGACTATTTCCCATTGCCTTCCATTTTCCTCTTACTTTCATTGTCGAAAGAAAGCAATAGTGCATGAACACCCATGAAAATTTCACCTACTGTCCTAGTGTCATCACAATCTACTTTGTGGATATTGTCCATACAAACACAGTGGGAAAGAACTACTGAATCTTGTCGCACTGTGCAAAACCACAATGACTCTGAACTTTTGTAGCCTAGTTGTACTAGCTACTACATACATATTAGCTGTGTGATCCTAGACAAGTCACTTTATCTTGATTGCCTCAGTTTCTCATCTGTAAAATGAGCTGGAGAAGGAAATGGCAAACTACTCCAGTATCTTTACCAAGAAAACCCCAAATGGGGTCACAAAGAATTGGACATGACTGAAATGACTGAACAACAACAAAAAAGATGTACTCTAAGGCAGGGAGGGCAAAGGAGAGTCCCTGATATATGTAAGTAAGGCTTCTCCTGATTGCTGTCCCTCTCCTCCCCTACTCTCCCTCCTTATTAAGCAAGAGTTTCTATATGCTGCTAGCTAATTATATTTCTAATTTTTCCTAGCTCAGGGCTGGAAGAGCACATATGGACAAAAAGGTGTTTCTTTTTTCTTTTCTATGATCATCAGGACTGGCTTATACCTTAAGATAAATAACCTAAATTTATGTGTTTTCAAGAATAGCTCTCTGAGATTTTTTCTTGAAAAACTCTTCCTATTGGTTTGTAAGTATACATTGGTATTTGGGTAAAGAATTACTTCCAGAGATGGTTGAAGAGAAAACTGAACAATGACATCAAAAAGAGAGGGAGTCTAAGGCAAAAAGCATAAACCTAATAAATAATGATAGTGATAATAATAGCATTTATATGGTGCTTTATGAATTGAAAAGTGCTTTAGAAATATTATATGATTTTATACCCTGGGAAGTGCTATTATCTCCATTTTAAAGATGAGGAAAATTAGGAAGATGGAGGTTAAGTGACTTGTGTAGGATCACACAGCTAGTGGCAGAGGCAGAATCTGAACTCTGGTCTTCCTGACTTAGGTCCATTTTTCTGTCCATTGAGTGGAGATTAAGAAAAAACTTGAGAAGAGGGAGAGATTGGCTTTAAGCAAATGGCTAGGTAAGTGGGCTTGTCTAAATCCACCTCTTCTTCACTACCTCAAACATCTAAAAGTGCATGAAGTAAGCAAAAATAACAACAATAATAATAACACATAGTATAGTGAGCTTTCTGTTTATTCAATAACAAATCAGAGCAAAACATTCATAGAAAATCAAAATACAGCATTTACAATGACATAATAACTCTACAACTTATCACTAAAATGGCCACATAATTTTCACTAAAGTGGTCACATAGTATTTTTGTTTGTTTGTTTCTTTTTTTAAAAAAATTTTTTTATTGATTTGTTTGTTTACTTTTAGTTTACAAGATTCAGTTCCACAATCCCTTGAGTTTCACATTTTCTCCTCTCCCTCCCCCCTCTCCAATGGGTGCATGCAATCAAGTATAGGATCTGCAAATACTTTCACATTAGACATTAGT
The DNA here is from genome assembly GCA_028627135.1 of Pseudochirops cupreus. Lineage (NCBI taxonomy): Eukaryota > Metazoa > Chordata > Mammalia > Diprotodontia > Pseudocheiridae > Pseudochirops > Pseudochirops cupreus. Next base: position 111,426 of record JAQQSU010000019.1, read on the forward strand.
CTGGTTGTAAAGAAGGGTTGTAACCGATGGAATGAATAATGGGAAAGAGGAAACAAAAACAAATATGGAAAAGAAAGAGAGCATGTAGTCTGTTTCAGTCTGCATTTAAACTCTGTTCTTTCTAGATCTTTACCTCTGAATGTAGACATCTTCTTCCATCCTGAGGCTTTTAGAGTTGTCTCATAACTTTGCATTGCGAGAAGAGTAGTTTATCAAAGTTGGTGGTCACATAGTTTAAACAAAGTGCAATCATTTAGTCAATCACAAAATCCTTAATTCAATCACAAAGTACAAAAGCCAAAGTTCTCTACTCCTAGGTCACAGTAAATCATAATCTTCTCAGTCAGTACACAGTATCCAAGTAAAGTCTTCTTTCAGCTTGACTTGAGGCTGGCTCTCAGCTTCCATGGTTCCTCTTCCATGGTCCCAGCTCCAACTGTCACCTGGGTTCAAAGGCAGGCAACTCCTAGTTCCTTGTCCAGCTCATTGTCCAGTTCTTCATCTAGTTCCTGTTCCATATTGACGTTCACAGTGTCCAGTCCACCTCAGGTCCTTCACAGTTTCTATTTCTGGGAAGATAAAGCTTGTCAGAGCCACAATAATATTCATACACATTGCCGGCACCATCATCAATTCACTATCTGCCTGTGAAATCAACTCAGATCCACCAACAAGCTCTAAGAACTCAATACAGATCATCAACATAGAAATCTACACAGATGCACAAACGAGGTCCAAGAAGTCAGCACAAATCATCAGTAAAGTCCCAGGACCTCCAAAACCCTCCTCCAGGACTTCTGTAAACATACAACCAGAAAATCCTCTTTCAGGGCTTTCAGTAAGGTCCCAGGGCTTCTGTACAAAGTATCACAAATAAACATCAACACAGACAGAGCAGACAGAGTGCCAGGATAACACAAATTTTCTCCTTCTTGACTCTGCCACCATAAGAGTCCTCTTTTCAGTTCTGCTCAATTCTCAGTTCAGTCTTCAGTACTGCTTGTGCTCCTCCTTATCTACAGTATAGCTCCTCCCCTTGCTGTTGCAGGAGTTCATGAGTTCTAGGGTTCACAAGTTGTGGGGTTCACACGTTCTGTTTCTTTCTTTTTTTTTTTTGCTTTTTTTTTGGAGGGCAATTGGGGTTAAGTAACTTGCTCAAAGTCACATGGCTAGTAAGTGTGTCAAGTGTCTGAGGCCGGATTTGAACTCAAGTCCTCCTGACTCCAGGGCCAGTGCTCTATTCACTGTGCCACCTAGCCACCCCACAAATGTTCTGTTTCTTAACAGACTTGATACAAGGCTCAAAAGAAACTTGAACTGAAACAAGGTGTTAATTCAAAAGCTGAAACAAGGTGTAAACTACTCCTGTGCTTGCCATTACACAAACTAGGAAAGAGATTGAGGGAACTGCCTCTTAATACAATAATTAAATACAGTAAATAAACTAAATACAATAAATACATAAGAAATTTATTCAATTTTTTGTATATTTGAAAGGAATATGAAGTTGTATATAGTAGATCTGCAGTTCCATGTATAATCATCTTTTTTATTGTACTATTTTATGGAAATGCTTATTTTATTCCATAAATTTAAAAAAAAAACTAAATCTAACAAGATGAAAGTGAGGAGAAATTTCTAGATGAACAGAATACCTCAGTAACAACTAACCACTCCCCCCCCCAAGAAAATAGAAAGGTGCTGTCACAAGAACTCCTAGAGTAGTTAATATGATTTGTATTTATTTACCTATATGCATGCTGCAACTCCACTAGAGCAGAACACAAGTCCCTTGAAGGCAGGAACTATTTCATTTTGCTTTAGTATCCCCAGTGTCCGGCATAGTTCCTTACACATTGTGTACACTTAATAAGGTTTTTATGTCAAATAACCATTGAACTGAATTGAGAAATATTAAAATAATTAAAATATTATATAAGAAGGAAAGGAATCTATCAAGAAAAAATTTGAAAATACGTTGAAGAGGATTGATGATTTAGAATAGAAAGTAAAAATACTATTAAGATACTGGTCATTGAAAGAGAATAGCAAATAGAGAAAATAAAAATACAGAGTTAGGACAAGAAATATTAGAGCAGAGTTAAAGACAGAAACATTAGAAGGGCAATTAAGGCTTCTATAACTTAAAGGATATGATCTTTAAGATTGAAGGTGAAAGTTGGCAAAAAAAAAAAAAGAATGGCAAATGTTGAAGGACAAGCAGATTAATGAACATTTAATGGAACTGTGAATTGGTCCAATCGTTCTGGGAAGCAATTTGGAATTATGCTTGAAAAGTTACGTAATTGTGCATAACGTTTGACCTAGCAATTCCACTACTGTGCCTATGTCACAAAGAGAACAAAGAAAGTAAAGAAGTACTCATATGTTCAAAAATATTTACGTTAGCTTTTTTTTTGTGGTGACAAATAATTAGAAATTAAAGGGTGCCCATCAAAGGGGGAATCAATGAACAGATTATGTTGTATAAATGCAATTATTAATTACTGCAATGTAAGAAAAGACAAAAGGGATGGTTTCAGATAAACCTGGGAAGACTTATATGAACTGAGGCAGAGTGAAGTGAGCGGAACTAGGGAAACAATTTATATAATAATAACAAATTTGAAAGACATAAAAAATTTGATCAATTAAATGAAAAACTACAATTTCAGAAGACCAGAGATTTAAAAAAAATTACTGCCCACCTCCTGACAGAAAGATGGTGGACTCAGGACTCAGAATGGGACACATTTTTATGGGCCAACATGTGGGAATTTGTTTTGCTTGACTATAGATATTTGTTACGAGTATTGGGGGTGGGCAGCATTTCCAATCAGTGAGTGGGGGAAATAGGTGGCAAGAGAAAATAAAGGCTTATTAATTAAAATATAAAAGAAAAAGAGAAAAATAAGAAGAAAAGAATGAGCTATGTGATGCAATCTGAGAGTGATTGGTCTTCCAAAATACTATGAGGAAGCAGAGTGTAAATACCGTATTTCAGGAAATTTTTCGATAAAATTTCTTTGAAATTATTGGCATTAGAGACAAAAATCTAACTTGACATAATCACAGTCATAGATGAACTCTAAATTTAACTCATGGATAAATGTAGTCACTCACCTCCAGAGTTTGAAGCTTAAAACTTCCTATAATTGAATCTATCCAAAACTGGAGTAAAATGCCTTGGGATGCAGTGGGGTTCCCACTATTGAAGAACTCAAGCAAAGGTCAGGTGATTACATTTTTAGTATGGTGTAGAAAGAATTCTTATTTGCATATATGTTGTACTGGATGGCTTTTTAAGTCATGGATCCTATATTCTGTGTGATTTTGGGAAAGTGCATTAAGGAAAGATAGAACCTTTTAAAATAGCATAAAACTCAGAGTAAATTTTAGTAAAAATAATAACATTTTCATATAATACTTTAAATTTTACAAAATGATTCAGGTAGTGAAGGAATTATTACTATTGCTATTAATATTCTGTCAAATAAAAAGTTTTGATAATTGCCAGGAAGAAACCACTCACTTAAAAAAATTCCAATCTGAATAGCAAAGGACTACTCATAAAGAAATTTTTAAAAAAAGAAAATGTTGGAATATGATATATCAAAGGAAAAAAGGCTTGAACCCAATGATAGGTTATCTAAATCTGAGAATATTCCTACGTGAAAAATATGAGCTTTAATAGAATCAATGGCTTCCAAACATTCCTCTTGAGAAAAGCAGTGATGAGCCAGCTGCCAATCTGGGAGAGTGAGTTTCCTTAATGGAACTTACACACACATACACACACGCACACACACACACACACACACACACACACACACACACACATTTACATTACATACATATATATAGATATATCACACACATACACATACACTCACACCCAGGGAGTAAACTGGAAGTGTCATCTTCATTTTGCTGATGAAATAGCCAAGCCAGAAATTAATTCATTTCATGGATATATCACTGGATATATACACTAAAACATACAGTTTTACTTTCACAACATCCTAAGTCATTTGGATTCCTTAAATCAGGAGCCCTTGCCCTTTTAATAGGGTGATCTACATTTCATTTTTACCAAGCCTTGAAATGGAGGTATGGAAAAAAGAGACAGCAGAATAAAGAAGGTATTAACAGTAAAGTTCCAAGAAAAGCAAGTTGGAGATGGTGGTCAATAATACGGCTCTCCACAACTGGAACATTAGCAAACCTCATAGAAAGGGACATGATGGCAGAAGAGTATGGCAGAGCATGGGAGTATAGCAGAGAAGATAACCTACCAGCTTAGGTATGTTATTCATTTTAAGGGAAATCTAAATCAACATCAAAATTCTAGGAGTTGAAGTTTTTCCCTTACTTTACATGGAAATGTGCACCTTTCATCTTCAGGATCTTTCCTGACGCTAGTGAAAGTTTAATCTGTTTCCAAAATTCTTGACGTATTGCCAAATTTTCGACCATGAAAACAAATTTGTCCTAGAGAATTTCATTTTGGCTTTCATATTGGTTTTCCTCCTGCACTAAGTTCAAAGGACTTTGAAAACCTGACCCCAGTTCCCCATTATTCTTATAAATTTCTGTCATTGGTATATGATTACCTAAATATAGAAACTCATGGGCATACCTCAGCATTTTCACCTCTAGTGATGTCACTAAGCAAATGTCTTTCATTGCATCAGCTGACATGAAATGTATTTTCGTTGAATCATTCTGAAGTCCAGCATGCAAATCTCTTAACATTTATTCTTAACATAAATTCTCTTAACATTTGACTAAATAAAACCCAAAATAAGCCAAATTTACCCTATTAGGCAAAAAAAACCTTAGGTGGTAAACTGTGCAAAAATGCTTTCAAGAAGATCTAAGTAAATGAAATAGGGTCGGGGTCTTGGTATCAGATTCTTCAGAATTTTTTTCCATTATGATGAATTTTAGCAATATATCAAAAAGTTTAGAAATGAATTTTTAAAATCCTTTAGGAAATAGTCTAAAGATTAAAGGAGCACATTCAGTATAAAATAAGGAAACAAATGCAAATGTTTAAATAGAAGTAGGGTGATAGTATAAGTTGTTAGAGTCAGTGGATCCAGATCCTAATTCTGTCACTACTTGAGTAACCTTGTACAAGTCAGCTCACCTCTAAACCTTAGTTTCCCCTTTCTATAAAATGAAGGAGAATAGACCACTAGATGACCTCTAAGGTCCCTCCCAACTCTAAATCTATGGTCTAATGAATTGGTGATAATGGCTTAGATCATTCCTTGAAAATAATAACAGTAATTATAATATCTACTAAGCAATTGTTCATTCTTCTTCATAAAAATAGAATGGGGGACATTGGTAGAAGCTAAAATCAATGGCTATACAGATTCATAGGTGATTGGGATCAAGGTGAAGAGAGCATGCTGAGATCTAAATGAACTAAATTTTCAGACATAGGACATCAAGAGGTGACGGTCCTCTTGTATTCTGCCCTGCTGTGTACTAGTATTATACTCTTTATTTCTAGGGACCACATTTTATTAATGACATTGATAAAATGGAGTGCATACACACACACACACACACACCATTCCATATGAAGATTAGCTAAGATAATTCAGAATGTTTAGTCCAGAGAAGAAATCATTTGGGCATAGAGAAAAAAGGGGGAGAATATTATAAAGCTGTGGTACTGAAACAAAATTGTTAAATACAATGAATTTCTATCAGTTACTTAATGTGAATGGGATATGATGACAGGGTCCCCTAGTCCCACCCCCATGTCCAAAATTAACTACTTTCTGTTTTGATGTCCAGGATATTTAAAGCCTAAATTAACATATAATGTCAAACTTGTGGAACCAAGGATGTTTCCTGAGTCACATGAAGAGACAGGACATTTTGATGATATGATTCAGCTGTCTTATCTAAGGATCATATGAGTGACACTAACAAGGGTAATGACTGCTTCCAACTTCACAAAGATGTTTTGGAGATTAAATAATTAATGATTATAAAGTGTTATATGTCATTAAGATTATTATAATCATTAAGTTTTTATGATGGAAAGATAAATCTTCGTGCTTAATATTCAGTAGGTGGCGTTCTTCCCTTTAAATCTATTATGAGACCCACTCACATCCAAGGGGATGTCCCTGGTTCCATTTTGCCTTTGAGAATTTGTCTCCATAGCATCCATTAGGATTTTCCTGAGGAACCACCTCCTGGCCCATGAAAGATTTAGGAAGGGAAAATATATATATTTCCCCATGATTTGTGCATTATTTACATGTATCTTTGGATGCCTAGATAGATAGCATCCTTCACTGATAAACGGATTCCTTAATAGCCTTTTGAACATCTCTACCTGGATTTCAAATTGTAAGTTCAAACTGAGCATGTCCAAAATAGATTTTATCATTTTGTCCCATAAAGCCACCTCAAACCTCCAAATTTATTTATGCTGAGGTCACCAGAATCCTGTCACTCAAGTTTATAACTTTGGAATCATCCATGACTCCTCTCATTCTCTAACTCCCTCACCATGTGAAAGAAGGAGGAAGTCTTGTTGATTATTCTTTTACAATACTTCACCCATGTCTATACTACACTCATACTGCTACAATCATAATTCAACCCCCTATTACCTCTCATCTGAAATAGTTCAGTGCAAGGCAAATAGTAGGTATTTAATAAATGCTTGGTGATTGAGATAGTATAAAATTATGTGCATGAAAAATTTATAAAAACATCCATGTTTTAACATTTAACATTTTCTGTTCAAATTGTCATCTATTATGAGTGTCTACTTGAGACTCCATCCTGAAGCTATCAACTAAGATTACCAAGTTACCATTTCCTACACAAAGCCTATCACAAGGAGAAGTTGCCCGTGTCCTACTATCCAGAAAGAACGGGGCATATACTTTGTATATATTTTGCACGTTCTCATTGATATAAGTTCCTTTAAGGCAGGTAGTATTTGTTACTGCCTTTGTGCCACCAGCACCTAAAGTTGTGCCTGGCAAATATAAGGGAGGAATGAATAAATGAGTAAGTGAATATAGCCTCCTAATTTCTTTCTCTGTTTCTGACTTCTCCCTGTCTCCAATCCATCCTTGACTTAGTGACTAAAGGAATCTTCCTGAGGCACAGACCTGACTGTGTTTCTGCCCCACTCAAAAGCTAGTAGTAGCCCCCTGTTGCCTTAAGGCTAAAATACATACTCCTTAGCCCTGAAATCAATACCCTCCATAATCTTGTCCTGACCAATCTTTGCAACCTAATTTCACATTACTCTTCTTCACACATTCTATGTAATAGTAATGATAAACTCTTTATCTAATATTATATTTATATTAATTTTATAATAATGTATAATATTATATGATATTAATTTATATTAATATTATATTTAATAAACAGTAATAATAAACTCTTCTGTCATGTTTTAAGGCTTACAATGAAGTACTGACTTCCTACACAAAGGAATTTCCTACACACGTGTTATCTTATTGGATTCTTCCAGTATCCCTGATGCTATTAACAACTCCATTTGACAGATGAAGAAACTGAACCTGAGAGCAGTTAACTGACTTGTCCAGGATCACAAAGCTTGCAAGCATCTAAAGAAGGATTTAAAATCATGTTTTCTTGTCTCCAAGCCTAGTGCTCCACCCATAATAGCCAAATTAATAATAAAATAATAAAAGATGGAGAGCCAGCTTTTTCCTGCATTTGGCATTCCCTCCCTCACTTTGTTGCATTCACACAAGCTATTCCCCATGCCTCCTCACCATAATCTCTCAGAATTCCTATCTTCCTTCAAGCCTCAGTTCAGGTGTCCCCTCATCCATTCAGCCTTCCCTGCCCCTCCCTATTGTTCTACTTCTCTGCCTCCCTAAATTATACCCATATTTCTATCTATTTGCATACATGCTTAATTATATATGTTTATATATATATATATATATATACATATACATATACATATACATGTGTATATACATTTGTTATCCTATCCTATGACCCCCCAAGGAGAATATAAACACCTAACAAGCAGAAAGTATATCATTTTTTACCTTCATGTGCCTAGTATTTAACAATTATTTAAAAATCCCATTGCATCGAAGATCCTACCCAAGGAATAGCTATGAACAAAAATGGCAGTGAAAGTCTAGCTACCATTAGGAAGCAGGAAATATTGACCTGTCTTTGCGCAAAGTCCTGAGTATGCTTCCACTTGTAATACTACTTACTTCCAGTAGCATCTTCAGACAGTTTAGTCCAGGGATGGGGAACCTGTGGCCTCAAGGCCACATGTGGCCTTCTAGGTCCTCAGGTGTGGCCTTTTGACTGAGTCCAAGTTTTATAGAACAAATCCTTTTATTAAGGGGATTTGTTCTGTGAAGTCCTATATATCCCTGGTTTAGTCTGACCATCCTGCCAGATCAGAATCCATCTAATGGTACTACCATCTAGTCCGCAACTTTCATCATATACACAAGAATGGTATGAAAAAATTTGTCAAAGAGGATTTCACTACATGGCTCTCAGATTCTGTGATTGTAAGATGCTAGTTTTGCTAAGAAATCTAAGTGAACTATATCCATGACATTCCCTTGATCCACTGGCCTCGTAACCCTGTCAGAAAAGGAAATGAGATTAGTTTGGCATGACTTATTCTTAATGGAGTCATTCTGACCCTTTGTGATCACCACTTCCTTTCCAGGATATTCATTAACAACCCCTTTATTGATATATGCTAGAATTTTACCAGTAACTGAAATTAAGTTCATTGGCCTAATTACATTCTTCCCTTTTTGGAAAATGGGGAAAGGATTTGCCATTTCTCCAGGCTCATAATACCTCTCCTGTTGTCTGCCCATGATCTGTCAAAGATCACCACCAGCTGCAATCACAATAGCTTGTTCTTTTAAAAGCCTTCAGTTCATCTATGCTTTGTGACTTGGAACTCATCAAAGGAAGTTAGGTGTGATTTTACCATCTCCCTACTTATCTTTGGTTTCAACACCCTTATTTAGCATTTTTATTCTGACCTTTATAATCTAAACATGATTCTTCTTTACAAAAAAAGACAGAAATTAAATATGAATTGAACAGTTCTACCTTTTCCCCATCATCCATTAATCAATTCAACAAATTATTAAGCACCTACTATATACAAGGCACTATGGATCCAAAGGCAAAGTGAGGCAAGAGGGTACAAAGACAAAAATGAAACAGTCCCTTGACATAAAGGAACACACATTCTGCTGGGAAGTGGCGGTTGAGGGGAAACAATATTTATATGGATAAGTAACCTCAAAATATTCAAAGATATTTTGAGAGAAGGGAGACTGTCCTATATATCCCTAGAAGTAGTTCTATTACCTCTTTAAACCTTTTTGTCTGACTATAGCTTTATCAATGTATCTTTTTATTGTTTTTAACATTCCTCACCAATGTTAGCTCATTGTGAGGCAGTAATGACACTATTCCGAAAGAACTATGCCATGTTTTTTTTTTAAACATTCACCTTTCATTACCTGCCCTGGTTTCCATATTTTGTATTCTCTTTTAAATCTAAGTCCTCTTTTTCTCCTCATTGTAACTGTTTCTCTTTGTTTCTTTGGATTTTTTTTCTTGGGGTATACCATCCTTTCTGTACTGACTTCCTACACAAATTTTTAGTTCATGGCATTGCACCTGTCCTTTCACTGAACCATTTGAAATATGACTTCCTGGGGCAGCTAGGTGGTGCAGTGAATAGATCACCAGACCTAGAGTCAGGAGAATCTGAGTTCAATTCCGGCCTTAGATATTTAACACTTACTATCTGTGTGACCTTGGTCAAGTCACTTAACCCCAATTGCCCTGCCTTGCCCCTGCCAAAAAGACAAAAGAAAGAAATATGACTTACTTCAACCTACAGTGTACATCAAACAGCTCCCCAATTTCCTCCATTATCTGTCACAAATTCCACCAAAATTTCCCTGGAGTTCTACTTCAAAGATTCCAGGTAAAAATAATCAGTGTTGGAAAAATTGTGTAAAGACAGGTACAATAATGCATAGTTGACTAAGCTGTGAATTAGTATAACCATTCTGAAAGGAAATTTGGAATTGTGAAAATAAAGTGACTAAAATGTCCATGCCCTTTGACCTGGAAGATTCTAATAGAGATATACCTCAAGGAATTCATTGACAAAAAAGAAAGATTCCATATCCACCAAAATATTTCTAGAGGCATTTTTTTTGTGGTACCAAAGAATCTGTTTGACTTTACTGGGCATATTTATTACAAGAGTTTTGTTTTTCTTTTTCAATTGGGAAGGAAAAAAAATAAATGCTAGTTAAGTGAAAATAAAACAAATTTTAAGTGTACAGAAAAGTGTTTCACAGTTGAGGTCCTTTGTAGATTCTTTTAGTATTCTTTTGTTAGCAATTCACCTGTCAGTTAAACTTCTCTGTGGTGGATACATGCCCTATGAAGACAAGACAGAAGATTTCTACATTATTAAGCTCAAGTTGACAGATAAGGACCTCAGTACCTCTCATCAGGTGTACCAACCACAACTACTTGTCTCTTCTTCCTCTGACCCTTACTGGAGGATCTCTCCCCTTAAAATCTAGAAGATCTACATTATTATTCCCTGGAAGACAAGAAATAGTTTCTTCCACAGAGGATCTCACTCCCTTCTGTTTGAAAAGAACCTCATGTCTATTATCTCCATGAATTCAATGGTCCTTCCTTAATTTTTTCTGTGTCATTCTTTCACCCTCTAACCTCCTAACAAATCAGGTTTCTCTCCTCTTTCTCTTCCTTTTCCTCCTTCTCTTCCTTTACCTATTTTTTTTAAGAAACAGAAATTCATTACCAATTCCCTTTCACTGATCTCTTCTATTCCCACATGCTGCAACTATTATCTCTTTGTGGCTGGCTCTTAAATCTATATTGCTAAACCTTAGAGTCTTCTACTTATGCCCCAGATTCATATCTTTGATACCCAACTGGGCATCTCTCCCTAGATGTCTGGTTAAACTGAAAACCTGTTCTTATTCCTCCAGATGTCCCTCCTCCTGTTAATGGTACCACTATCCCCTTCATCCATTCTTACTACCATTAAGTCATTTTTAACCCCTCCCTCTTCCTTTACCTCACATCTAACCATCAAGTCCTTGCTGAGACTATCATCTCAGTATCTCTTGAACGTCCCTTCCTATTTTCACCACCACCACCACCTTAGCAGGAGTCTTTATGTCCTTTCAAAGGACTAGTGAAATAGCCTCCTATCTGTTCTCTCTCACTTCCAATCTAATCTAATTCTAGTCAGCAAATATTTTTAAAACACCTACTATGTGTTAGGCACTGGGGATACAAAAACAGAATTGAAAAAGGTCCCAGCCTCCAAGGAACTACACATCCATTAATTCAAAAACATCTACTACATGAAAGGCACACTCCTAGGTTCTGGGAATACAAAGACTAACATGGAACAGTTCTGGCCCCTAAGAAGTTTAGATTCTTCTGGGTCAGAGGTGAGTGGATAACATGTACACAGATACATAAATACAAGTACCTATAAAGTAAATGCAAACTTTTTTGGCAGGTGGGGAGGGGGACAAACAACTGGTAGAAGATTAAAGAAAAGCTTCTGGCAGAAGGCAGTGCTTCAGCTGAGCCTTAAAGGAAACCAGAAATTCTAAGAGGAGGAAGGAAGCAAGGACGTAGTACGTTCTAGACATGAGGGAGAACCTATTCAAAATCATGGAGGGGGGTGAGGTGAGATGGAAGCAAGGGTATAAGAAAGTGACCACTTTAACTGGAATGAGGAATATAAAATAGAAAATAATATGAAATAATTCCACAAAGGTTAGACTGGAGCCAGACTGTTAAGGGCTTTAAATGCAAAAGAGAAGAGTCTGTACTTTATCCAAGAGGCAACAGGGAGCTACATTGCTGCCAGGTTAATCTTTCTAATTGACCAGAGAAGCAGGACATCTTTAAACTAACATATTACATTTATTACATACTTTTATAAAACCCAAGCTGTTCATAATAGAGATTTGCATTTTCACATATAATCCTCTTTTTCTGTTCTATTCTTTATAAGAAAATGTTCTTTTTTTTCAGTGCTTGTTAAATTCAGAATTTTTCAAAAATTTAAATTTTCATAATTCATAATTTTATTACATCATTTCTCTGTTTGAAAACCTTTAATGGTTCTCCTTGTCTACTAAATAAAGTCCAAATCTTTTTGCACTAGCATTCAAAACCCTCTAGCATGCATTTTCAGCTTTATCTCACACTACTAAAACCTTTCAGGTATCTTAAGCCCCAGCCAAATTAGATTACTTACCATTCCTCAATACATACTATACTTTCTTTGCCTCAGTACTTTTGCTCACAGCATTTCTTGTTCTTTTTAATACATCCTCCTCTTTCCCACTCCTCTTGCACTTCTAACCCAATTCAGCTCCTGACTTTCTGGACTTTTCAACTTCCATCCTAGTCTCTTTCTCAGGCTAGAGATGCCTCCATCCCTTTCAGCTCCCCCAGCTGTTGAGATTCTCCCTAAAACCTCCATTTGAGGAAGTACCCACACCTGGCATGCTCACTTCTAACCCTGCTCCACTGACTTCTTCCTTGGGAGTGGAGCCTATCTTTCTTTTTGCCTTTCTTTGTATCCATCAGACTTAGCACAATGTCTGGCACATAGTAAGGACTTAATAAAAGCTTCATCTATCTGTCCATCTATCCATCTATCTATCTATCCATCTATCCATCTATCTATCCATCTGTCCATCTATCTGTCCATCTATCCATCCATCTATCCATCTATCCATCCATCTATCCATCCATCTATCCATCTGTCCATCCATTCATCTATCCATCCATCTATCCATGTATCCATCTATCTATCTACCTACCTACCTACTTACTAAATATCCACCCATCTGTTCCCATATCTTCTGGTTGAAATTCTATCCATTCTTAAATGCCTAATTCCAACACTGCCTTTTCAATTCCAAATGATGTTTCATTCCTCTGAATTACTCCAGTATTTTCTTTATTTCTGACCTTTACACCTATCATATTCTATTTTGTAATAATATAAGCGCCTTGATGAACAACTATCTCATTTTTGTCCTTGTATTCCAAGTTGCTACCACAGTTGTCTGGCAGTTAGTAGGTACTTAATAAATATTTGTCAAACTGAATTGAATTATATTTATGTCTTAGTTCTTCCTTGTATCCTGTTAAATAATGCCATGTACTTACTAGGTATGCAATAAATATTTAATAAATGAATGAAGATCACCAAAGACATGGATAGGGTAGGAATGAAACTACCTATTCACCAGCATCCATAATATGTCCTAAAAGATTGTACAGAAGAAAGAAAACATGTAAATAAATTCTAGAAATGGTTTAAATAAATTCAAACAAGTGGATGATAGGCTCTTAATTCGAGGATAGGCTTGCTAACCTTTGGGGTTTAATATTACTGAAAGTAATCTTGTAATGCTTATATTTTCATAAGAATTGTCATCCTTCCTATGACTCTAACCAATAAAGTTGTCTCTGCACATATGTGTTTTTAGAATGAAAAAATGTACCGTATAAGTGAACTAAGGTAACCATAGTATTATTTTTGAAACTGAATAGTAACCGAATTGTGACAACTACTTAACTCTCCCCAGATGCCATTATGTTGCTATGATATATGACAGTGTTTTCCTAAAAGATATTTGATACCACCATACTTTTTTAAAATACAGTTCCTCAAAATGAGGTCAAGTTGACCATAAACAGTCGTCAAACTGGAGTCTGACAAAGCATTTGGGAAAGTTCTGAAGAGGATAAATTTTCACTGGACTGGATAAGCCTGAAAGGTCTTTTTGTCTCTTAATTGTAGGATCCTATGACAAAAGCCTGAATTAATCTACCTATGCTTTTTAGGCACATTTCTAAACCACACAAAGTTTGTTTATACTTTCAGTAGTGATAATAGGTCCTAACAGTAAAAATGAAGGGGGAGAAGCCAAGCAGTGGTATCACTAATCCTAATCCTCCTCTTGATTCTTCTTCTTTAAAAAAAAAAAAGAAGAAGAAGAAAAAGTATAAGTTCATTACTGGAAAAGGTGTAAGGAATATAAAAGCACTACTATGTCTTAATATTTGATACTCATTCCCTACATAATCTGTTGCCCTATCCCTTAGTGCCTTCTGAATATTATGAGAATGGATCAAGGAAGGCCAGTCTTACAACATGTTAAACAGATGGCCAACATAAACATGGCAAGATTTGATAGACATCCAACAATATTATCTTTACACTAGCCTGCTAGGGTAGTTGAAATTCCTATATTAATCACTACTACTCTAGGTTGAAGTCTAAAAGATCCTGGTTAGTCAATAATTAATCAATAAATTATTAAACATTATTAAGCACTTAGTATATGCCATGAACTATGCTAGGTATTGGGAATACAAAGATAAAAATGAAACAGTCCCTGTCCTCAAGGAGCTTACATTCTAGTATGGGAGACACAATGTACTTATATAAGTCCTCCAGTGCTACTTCACAACCCTACCCTCTTTTAGTAGATCAATCCCCCAGAGGGCAGCTGACCATTTCTCCTAAATCTCTAGATTCCTGAATAGCTGGCGGGAGGGAGGGAGCAAATCTCTAATACTGTTGCTCATGAGCCCCCACTGACGCTCTATCTCCCATTGATTACCTAATTGACATAAATTAGACACACAGAGTTAACTAACATTAAGTAAGTTTTATTTGGGGATATTTAGTAAAGTGGAATAGTAAGAATAATTGGTATAAAATATTCCCTCCTAAAAGTCTGGGATATGCTCTCCCATGAGTATATATAGAATTCAGGGGGAAATGGGATCAAGGTTAGGGAGCACATGTGGCCACAAAATGACTCACAGCATAGTTCCTGGTTGGATGGAAGTCCTTTTCTATCTTCCTGGAATCTTCAGTAAGCTCCCTCTTAATATGTGATGCTATCTATTGAGTCCAAAAAAAAAAAAAGAAAAAGAAAAAAAGGACATTGTTTTGACAACATCAGTTCATGTAATCATACATAATTCATCTCTTAGACTCTAGGAAAGGCTATACTTAAACCATCCAAGACAAACAGATATCCATTTTGCTTTTAGAATCCTCTAGATTCAAGGTATCAAATCTGTGGCCTTCAGGCTCCCTGCAGCACAGCACTCTCAAGCACTACCTGAAACAGATTAAAATCTAACTGGAAATATTTAACAAAATTTAATATAACGCCACTTAGATAATGTTAATTTTTTGTTTTCCAAGTTAATGTGTGGCCCACAGGGATCCTGTTCTGAGTTTGCTATCACTGCTCTAGACCTTTGCATTTGAAACAGAGAACTGGCCACTGTGTCTAGTCTTTATATATACAACATGAGTTTGATACAGTTCTACATATGGAAGAGTCTGGGGACCTTGCTTCCTGGAGAATCATGACTACCTGTAATGGCAGTGACTTGGAGAGACTTTGGAACTAATTTTTGTCTGTTCAATACATATTTTCAACATATAACCATGTATTGAACAGGAACCTCTTGATTACTTGTGACTGCAGAATCAGAACTGGGGTAGGGAAGGAGAGATTCAAAAGACCTTACCATGTTCTCTTGGTTAGGACCTCTTCTTTTGGTTTTTGGTTTGTTCCAGTAAGTAATGAGAGCACTGTAACAGAGAGACCTCGGGTCTTCTCCCTATGAGGCTGATACACGGGCCCCATGAATACAACATCTCCCCCCCCCTGCCAGCCCCCAGTTCTTTGTCTAGATCTTGGTTCTATCATTTTAGAAGAAGGAAGTTGAAGATGGACTTTGCAAGTTTTGAAAGGTCAGAAGAAGGAGCCACACAAAGCCCAAGAGTTCATATTGGGTCTTGCATCCAACCTAGTATTAATGCCCTGAGGACCATCAGACCCAGCACAGCTAAAATTCAGATGTAGATTCATCCATCAACAATTCCCCATTTGGATGTAAACTTGGGACCAGTGTTGTGTAGAAACTGTGCTAAGTCTGAGTCTACTTTCCCCAGAGACCAAGGTTGTAGAGTGGAGAGTTTACCTCCCCAGGTGTTCAGGAGAAACATCTATACTTTTGTTTTGTTGTACTTTTGCTTGGAGGAAATTTCTCTTAATAAAGGCTTATTGATATTAAGTAATTAAGTGGAATTGAGGTTGCTAGTCTCTAGTGGCTAAAGATGGAAGAAACACACCTAGAATGAACAGTCAAGCTAATAGTATTAGAATAGAAATACTCTACCCTCTCAGAAGAATCCCTAGAAAAAGGAATATGTGTAACAACCAGCTCTCAGGGGGTAAAAAATGCACAAGATACACTTTAAAATTTAACATTTCTTATTAACATTTCTCCATCACTTTTTTTTTTGATTTTTGGAGGGGTGAGGGCAGGGCAATTGAGGTTAAGTGACTTGCCCAAGGTCACACGGCTAGTAAGTGTTAAGTGTATGAGGTCACATTTGAACTCAGGTCCTCCTGACTCCAGGGCCAGTGCTCTATTCACTTCACCCCCTAGCCATCCCAATCTAACACTTTCTTAAATTTAGTCAATTAACAAACCAAGCCTTGATGTGTAGTGTTTGCCAATTTCCGAGGCATGAAGGTTCACAAAGAAAATTTAACAATGGGCTATTAAAATTGAATCTAGCACACCCTCGAACCAGGAGCAAGACATGTAGCTGACCTAGGTGTGGGAGAGTGAGGTCAGACAGAACACTCATACATCACCATTATCATCACCAACATCATCATAACAATAACATTCATATAGTACTTTAAGATTTGTAAAACAGTTTGCACATATTATCATAAGTGATCATCACAACAGCCCTGTGAGGTAGGTGCTGCTATTAGCCCCATCTTACATATGAGGAAACTGGGGCTGTATGAGGTTAATTGATTTGACCAGGGTCACACAACTAGAAACTTTCTAAGGTGGGATTTGAACCCAATTCTTCCTGACTCCAACTCTAGTGGTCTATCCAACAACACCAATCTGCCTCTTGGCTATATGATTTTTACTAAGTAAAATATCTAACTAGAGCAGGAAAAAAAAATGAGGGATTATGGAGAATAACCTCTTTCATATGCATTTTATTTAAATTCTTAATTTTCAAATGTCAAACATCAATTTTTTTTTCCTGAGTCAAGTTTGCATGTACGTAAAATTCCATTCTGTCACAAAAGTTTGGCATGAGCCTTTACTTGAGTGGGGGAAAAGTCTGTAAATGACATTTATCATATCTGTGACTTCTAGTTCAAATTAGTTCAGTTTTGCAAGTTAAAACACGATTTTCCCAACTGCCAACACTGCAAACCTAACCCAAGATCTGAAAACCAAGTGGTGTTTTTCTGCCTCTTACATCATTATTACCAGCGAGAAAGATTCTGCAATCCCAAGTTAGTTGACAATTGAGTACAAGATGCTTGAGGCAAAATATCATCCAACTCATTCTCCCACAGCTGCACCTCTCCAGCTCTTCCAAGGCAGGAGTAGAAACTTGTTTCTGGTGGTGAAGTTGGAAGGTGTGACTGAAAGATAACTGAGGTACCGCTAAAAATCAAAGGCACAGTCACCCTTTTCTGTATGTCGTCTCAACTCATTCTTGTTCCACCTCTGAATTTCTGGACAGCCTTTGCTCTACCCAAAAAAAAAAAAAAATCAATTTAACTGAAGCGTGCTGCCTTAGTGTTCTCATCAGTAAAAGACCTGAGAGATGACAATACAATAGGCAATCCTCAGCCAACATAAGCCCCCAGAAAGTGAGTGATGGAGTCAGCCCCTTGTTAAGGAATCGTTCGCCTTCTTTTGACAATGGCCCTGTTGTAGAACGAAAGCATGATGTAATTCTGCTTTACACTGAGTCAAAATGTGTTCTTAATCAGGGCAATTAGGCCTAATTAAACTATGTAAACTGCCACTTTATGTAAATTGAACATTTATGGGGTGTCTACCGGTGATAAGGCAAACTACTCAGAATTTTCAGCTTCAGAAATGTGCAAGCCCTAAAAAAAAAAAAGTGTCCTAATATCTTTGGCAGGCTAAGAAAACCCATGGTTTATACTGGCTCCTTTTCTTCCCCAGCCCCTAAAGTACAAACATCTCATTTAGTCCTTGGCCCTCTGTTCTTTGCTCTTAAAATTCTTTCCTTTGGAGAGCTCATTAATTTGTACCTCAATTTAAATCAACCAGCATTTGTTAAGTGCCTACTGTGTGCAAAATTCTCTCTAGCATTACTGATAGAGAGAAAAAGTAGCCTATGCTGTAAAGAAGTATAGAGTCTACAGGAAAGATATCATCTATATACAGATAAGTAAATGCAAGATAATCTGAAGAGGGGAAAGCGGGAGAGACAAAGACAGAGACAGAGGGAATATGAACATCTGGAGATTTCAGTTGGCACCTAACCTGAGCCATGAAGGAAGCAAGGTATTCTAGGAGACATAGGTGAAGAGCAACTAACCATATTCCAGCACTGGAGGACAGTCCACACATGGAAAGGCATGCAAGTTGGAAAGGGACTGGTGGTATGGCAGAAAGATCACTGGGATGGGCCTGGTTCGGTGGTAGACACCTGGAATCCCTGCTCCTAGGGGAAGCTGAAGTTGGTAGACCTCTTGTACTGAGGGGTTCTGAGTGAATTAATGCTAAAACCAATCAGATGTCCTCACTAAAAGCCACAATATGGTGAGCCCCTGGGAGCAGCAGGCCTCCTTGCTAATGAAGGTGGGGCAAACCAGTGCATGCGGGAAACAGAGGGGATCAGAGATCCATACTGATCAGCAGTACAGTCAGGCCCATAAGTGGCTACTGGGCTTTAGCCTAGGCAAGACAGGGCTCCAATTTTAAAAAACAAACAAACAAAACACCCAAACACAATAAAAACAAATACTGGCTTTTTGAGCCAGAGTGCCTGTGTGGGTTCGCATTCTGCCTTTCTTCATGAGTAAAATGAGGCAGTTGAACTAGCTGGTCTCTTAGGTCCCTTTCAGCTCCAAATATATGATCCAAGGCAGATCTGGCTGAAATGGAACATCTGACAAGGAACTGTATCAAATGTGACTGGAAAGGCAGGTAGGAGTCAGATAGTGGAGGGTTCTAAATACCAGACTAAGGATTTTGTATCGCATTCTATAGGCAAGAAGAACCAATGAATATATTTGTGTAGTAGACCATGTTTTAGGAATGTTGTGATAGTTACATGTAGGATAGATTGGAGAAGGGAGAGAGAGAAATCAGAGAAACCCAGTAGAAGGACTTAGTGTCAGGCCAGATGAATAGTGATAAGTGCCTGAACTATCCAAGTGAATAGATGGTAGGTGTCAAATGTGAGATTTGGGATGAAGATAGAATTGACAAAACTTGTCCACAGATTAGATATAAGGAGGAGGAGGAGGGAAAAATTAAGGAAGACCCTGAGGCTGTGAATTGGGATGCCTGAAACAAAGGTGGAGCCTTCAACAAAATACAGAAATTTGAAGGAGTGGTAACTTTAGGGGAAATGGTAAATAATAATTCAGCAAAGGATACTGAGGACAAACCAAATAGAAAAAGAACCAAGCAAGAGCAGTGTCCTGTACACCAAGGAAGTGGGAAACATCAGGGCAAGAGGTGAGGGGGAAAGTGATTAACAGTGACAAAAGCTTTGGAGACCAAAAGTAGGATGTGTCTTTATAAAAGTCCTACGGTTTTAGCAGTAAGCACCTACTATGTGTCAGGTACCTTGCAGAAAGTGGCTTCAGTTAAATGGTAAGGTCCTAAATTAGACTGGGAAAGGTAGAGATGAAATGAAGATTGGAATAAATCTAACAAACTGAAATTCACTAAAGATAAATACAAAATCTTGCACTTGGGTACAAAAAAATCTCTTCAAAAATATAAGATGGAGGAACATGGATAGATGAGGATTGTTTTGAAAAGTATCTGAAGGTTTAAGTGGACTTCAAGTTGAACATGAGCCAATTCTGTGATGTAGCATCCAAAAAATTAATGTGATCTTGGGCTACATCAAGAGGGAAATGGCTTCCAGGAATACAGCGCCGATTTTCCCATCACACTTTGCCCTCATTAGACCTTTTCTGGAGCACTGGACTCAGTCTGAGGCACAGTGGTTTAAAAAGGAACTTGATCAGGAAGACAACCATGATGGCGAAGGTCCTTGAGTTCATGTCATTTGATAACTGATTAAAGGAACAGGAATGTTTATCCTGGAGAAGAGAAGACTCAAGGGGGACATGATCACTATCTTCAAGTATGTGAAGAAGGGACTAGACTTGTTCCATTTAGCCCCAGAAGGCAGAACCAGGAGCAATGGGCAGATGTTGCAAAGAGGCAAATTTGGGCTTGTTTTCAGGAAATGCTTCCTAATAATGAGAGCTGTCCAAGGGTGGAAGGGGCCCCCTCCTTGAAGGTTTTCAAGCAGAGACTGGATAACCATTTGTCAGCTCTGTTATGTTTTTGTTTCTATTTGTGTATGGATTGGACCATATGGCTGCCAAGGTCCCTACCAATTCTCAAGTTCTATTATTTTGAAGAAAAGTAGGGAACTCCCAGAGTGGCATGCTACATATGATGTCCAACTAACTAGTTCTGTTCTGCTTGACCATTTTTATTACAAGAAGAGGCAAGAAAATGGCTGCTATATATTTTTTAAGTATCAAAAAGACTTTTTATTAAATTATATTCCCTCCTCTGTTGGGTCTAAATAATTTATGTGGTATTCCAAAACCCTCACAATGACTTGCTAAACACACTCACTTGTCAGTTGCTTTAAGAATCTTCTAAGATCATAGATTTAGATCTGGAATGGACCTTGGGATCCTCCCTTCTCATTTTACAGTTAGGCAACTGAAGCCTATTGAGGTTAAATGACTTGCCTAAGGTCATACAGGTAGTAAGTGGCTAAGCCAAGTTTGGAACTTAGGTCTGATGACTCCACCTTCAGCATTTTTTCCACTGAGCCACACTGCCTCACCCTGGTTTGTCAGACTTGAGGTTCAGTCATTATTCCATTGCTTGGCGTTGGTGAGATCGAAGCAAAGTCAATTGCTTTGGGAATGGAACTTAAAAAAACCACTGTGACCAAGGCTGCTCCTTGCAAAGTCTCCCAAACAGGCAATGAAATTGGCTAAAGCTGATTCTTAGATGACTAAATCTTCCTAATTAATACCTGATGAATTGCATACACCCACTCCATTAAAGCCCAGCTAACCCACCACTGCATTCTAGAACCACTTATGAACATCAGTGTTCCTGAGTCGCATTATACAGCACTCATAAGGATGTGTAATGCCAAGCAAAGGCAACTTCCAAGGTTCAGATTACCAGCATAGTAAACCCCATTTATTCAGCAAACATTCACAGAACAGAGAAAGTCAAAATACAGTGTAACTTTTTCCTTTAGCAAGTAAGTTCTCAATTCAATCCAGGTACTACTCCACCCCTAGACAGTACATTCATTTAGTCAGTCAAAAGTCTCTTCTCAAATGGAGAGTAGTCTCCAACCATAAACAACATTCATTTGGTCAATCACAGAGCACAAAAATATTCAAAGGCTTCCCACCCCTGAATCTCAAAATGGGCATCCACCCTTAAGTTACAACAAAGTTAAGATATCATCTCAGCATTGAATACCCAAGGAAAGGGCCTTCTTTTATCTTCACTCAAGGCAAGCCCTCAGCAATCTCAGTTCCTGGGGAGACAGGGCTCAACAAAGCCATAGCCAGTGTCCTCATCAAGTCTCTGCCTGTAGAACAGTCCCAGAACCCCTGAAAACATCAGCAAGGCCCTCTTCCAGGATTTCTGTGCAGGTACTACAAGAAAAATCCTCCTTCAGGGCTTCTGAACCAACAGCCAGGTTCCAGGACCTCTACAACAGCAGCACTGTCCTTCACCATCAGGTGAATCCGGCAAAACAACATCAAAACAGACAGACAAAATACTGGCATCACAGCCATTCCTCCTCAGTCCTTGGCAGTTCCGGGTGGCATTTCTCAAAAGTCCCGGGCAGTTCCAACGGGCTCTCAGCAGTCTTTTTCTCAGCAACTCAGGCTCTACAATACTGGATACTGCTCTCCCAGAGTCCTTCTGGCCATCTCTAGGCTTGGGGCTCTCTCCCAATTCACGGCTCCTCCCAGTTCAGTCCTCTCTCTTCATGTCAACAAGTCCATCCCACAAGTGGGATTCACAAGCTCTGGGTTTTAACACGCAACCCAAAAACCAAGCCAACACAGGGGCATCTCCAAATTCTACTACCAATACAGGATGGAGAAAATTGGAAGGAGGGAGGGACTAGAAGGGAGATAATAGGAATGAGGGAATAGGAGGAGGTATTGTTCCAGGGTAAGGTAATTGAGTCCTAGAAGTATAGTATATCCTAAAAATCCTGTAAATAAAGGGTTCTCAGATATAAAAGAAAAGCCTAGGGGTGGCTAGGTGGCACAGTGAGTAGAGCACTGGCCCTGGAGTCAGGAGGACCTGAGTTCAAATACGGCCTCAAACACTTGACACACTTACTAGCCGTGTGACTTTGGGCAGATCACGTAACCCCAATTGCCCTCCAAAAAGAAAAAAGAAAAAAGAAAAAAGAAAAGAAAAGAAAAGAAAAGCCTAGTGCTCCAGGTTCAGTAAGCTACTGATGTAAGAATGAAAGAATGACTAGCCCCACTAAGCATATAATAATAGCATGAGGCTCATGACTTGAGCACTTCATGACTTGAACATTTATAGGAGAGACATAAATCATTAGTTGTTTGCAATTCATTTTACAGCTCACTGCCAGTCACTCAGAATTCTTCTGGACTGCTCCTCCTCAGATGAAAAAAGGTTCCAGAATGATAGTTTCCCCTGAGTTTCTGCAGAAAGCTAAATGGCTCCACTGGAGAAGGTAGACTGCATGGTATGTGGTGCCTAGCAATGTGAAATTACAGGAATGCCACCATTTCCTTCTCAACAGCATTGAAAGTGCTTAGGAGATGGGTACCTGCTAGCACCAGTAGAGTAAGGGTTGTGTCTATTTCCATTTTCAGTTCTTGGATTGTCATGGCCTATGGGCCAATCCTCATTATTTTCTCCCAGTCAAGTTATATCTTGTACGCTATTTTTTTCTATTTCATGCAAAACTATTCAGGGAGCTGAACTGCTTTAGTAACAAAGTGTGGTTTATTGAGTTTGGAAATATATTGCTCTTCTTTATTTCCCAAGGAGGCTTTAAATTGCCTTTCAGACACACAAAGTTCAATCTCTTCCTTGCACATGCAGCATTCTCACGGAGAAGGTCACTAGAACTAGGAAAAGAAAGTCAGGAATAGAAGTAGAAGAAATCATTAATAGCATTAATATCTTTGGAAAGAACATAGGTATGCCCAGGTCAGTTCTACTTTATTGTTCTTGTTACAAGGGAAGGGTCAATAGAAGGAAGGGGGGGATAAATCAGAGAATTATTATGGTATAAAACCAAAGACATCAATAAAAAAAATTTAAAGCATATGTGTGCCCCTTTAAGATAAGCAGAAACTGAAACCCTGACCGGTTTAAAAAAAAAAGAAAAGATGAAGCTAAGAAAAAAGGAGGACTCTAGGAGAGAAACCAAGCCCTAAAAAGAAAAACAGAGATCTCTACGGGCAAAAATGAAGAAACCTTTCTCTTGCCATGGGAGTGAAAGATCACAACTTAAGCCTGCCCTGTGAGAATTAGAGCAAGGCCAGAATCACCTCAAGTTAACAACTCTTTTACCCCAACTAATTTATATACATCTTTAGGAGAATTTGATTAGAAGGTTCCTAAAAGGCACTTTAGGCAAGTAAAGAATTTGGCATAAATTCACTAGGGGCCAAATACCATAAAATGAGACAAAGAGAGTTATAAGAAAATTTAAATTGCCTGCATTAAACCTTACTCTATGGCCTCCTTATTAAGTAACAAGTCTTTGTTAAGTGCTCATTATGTGCCAGATAATGAGGATACAAAGACAAAAAAAACTGAAAAAAACTCTCTCCCCTCAAGCAGTTTACATTCTATTAGGAAATACATGTACACATATAAGTACATACAAGAGGTTCTCAGATTTGGAGCTATAAGGGACCTCAAAAGCCATCTAATCCAACACCCCATATTTTACAGATAAGGAAATTAAGGCTCAGAGAGTTCAAGTGACCAGCCCAAGGCCACACAAGGAATAGATAGCAGAACCATTAAAACTCACATACTTTGTCTTTAAATGTAGTGTTCTTCACTAATGCATTGTTGGTGGAGCTGTGAACTGATATAACCATCCTGGAGAGCAATCTGGAACTATGCCCAAAGGGCTATAAATAATTGCATACCCTTTGACCCAGTAATACCACCTCTGGAGCTGTATCCCAAAGAGATCATAGAAGTGGGAGGAAGACCCATATGTACAAAAATATTTATTGTAGCTCTCTTTGTGGTAGAAAAAACTGGAAATTAATGGGATGCCCATCAATTGGGGAATGGCTAAACAAGTTGTGGTATATGAATGTAATGGAATACTATTGTGCTGTAAGAAATGGGGAGGAGACAGTCTTCATATTCACCTGGAGAGGCTTATACAAACTGATGCTAAGTGAGAAGAGCAGAACCAGGAAAAATTTGTACACAATCACAGACACATCGTATGTGTGATGACCAATTTTGTTAAATTGGACTCTTCTCAGCAACGCACAGCTATAAGACAATTCTACAAGTCCCAGGATGGAAGGAGATGCCTACACTCAGAGAAAGATCTCCAAAGAACAGAGTTTAAATGGAGACTGAAGCAATCTACATGCTATTGTTCTTTTTCATGTTTGGTTTTCTTTCTTTTTTCCCATTGTTCACTCTATTGGTTACAACCCTTCTATACAACCAGACTAATGTCCAATGTGAAAGTATTTGCAGATCCTCTACCTGATTGTATGCCACCATGGGGAGGGGGGAGAGTGAAGAGGGAGGGGAGAAAATTTTGAACTCAAGGGACTGTGGAACAGAATCTTGTAAACTAAAAGTAAATAAATAAATCGATTTTAAAAAAAGATCATCAAAGCAAAAAATAAATACATAAATGTAGTGTTCTTACCATTGTACCACACTTTTTAGTGTGGGGAGGATAAGGAAAGGCAGAAAGAAAGGATGTAGCAAGTGGTGCTTTAGCTAAGCCAAGAACGTGACTGTTTTCTCAAAGTCTATACCAATAGTACCTACCAAGCTAGAAGGGTTGCTTATTAATAAGGACTCCAAAATACTCTGTATGTCTATAATCCAAGGATCAGTCAAGCTAAGTATGGAAAGGCTCATCACCACATCACTGGTAACCAGGTTATGAATTATTTTTGGCCATACATACATAAAAAACGGCCTGCACAACCCTGCTAAGGTGTGGACAGATTTAGATCTGTGTTGAATGGAGATGAAATCACACATCTTTTACAGAATTATAAATAAAATTATTTTTGTAGAAAGCCTCAGTTACTGGCACAATTATAGTGGGATGATATAAAGGGTACACTCAGTAAACTCGGTACATGCCCTTTGCCCTCCTGTAGACACATGAATGTGCCATTTGAAAAAGGAGGCTTTCAGGATGGCTAGTCTGAATTTCAGAAATATCATATTATCTCTGAAGGGCAGTGGGTATTATAAGAGTTTAAAACTTCTGAACATATTTACTGCTTTTTTTCTCTTATTTCTTACAGTTAAGGTAAACCACTAGTTACAAATATGAATGGCAAATCTATGCAGTAAATCTAATTCAAGGAAACTGGATTGGAAGAATTACATACATAACCTCTTAAGGATTATCTCAGAGAGGGTAGTCATGCCTTATCAAAGTGTGCCCTTTGTGTTAGAGGCAGAAACAAAGAATTGTTATGGATATATCATAGTGGACTTGAGTCTAGGTACTCAAAGGCTATGGCAGAGGGTCTTAGCTAGATAGAGGCTTTAATTATGGGCCCAGTGATGGGCCTATGACTGTTGTTTAAAGACTAGCAAAGACAAAGTCAAGAGACTCATCAGTAAATGGTTAGAAGTCAGTTGATACATATTCTTAACCACAACTCATTATGAAAACCAACACTAATGTGCGTACTTACACAGAGAGATCCAGTGTTACATTTTATTGGTTCAAACATGCCAACTGGCATGTCAAGAAACATTTTTTCAAAGATTTTTAAGTTGATCTTGATCATGGTTTTGGCCAAGGAGGAAAAAAGTGACCTACCATAGCAGAGATTCCTAAACTAAGGTCTGTGGTTTTTCTAAATACTTTGAAAATTGTATTTTAAGATATTTTGTTTCCTTTGTAATCCCATGTATTTTATTTTATTATTTAAAAACACTATTCTGAAAAGAAGTTCATAGAATTTGCCAGGTTGCCCAAGGGGTCTACAATACAAAAGATTAGAAAGTCCTGTACCATGACAATAGATATTCTTATAACCAAAACATATTACGGCTCATAAAGGATAGAGATGTTATTTGTGTTTACCCAGCGATTTTGGTAGCAAAATCATTATCAGGTCTCTTCTTTCCCTATGCTTTAGACACTACCTATATAGAAAGGATATTTTAATCTAGATAGAAAAGTCAGCATACATCTTAAGATCAGATATCAAAATTCCCCAGTAATAAAATGCTACTGTCACAGCCAAGATAAACTCAGGAAGCTCCCATAAGAATGTCCCCTGACATGTTAGTTGGCACATCTGAAGAAACCCAACATTGGGTACATCTGTATACCCTGGGACCAGGTGTTTAATGTTGTTGGTGATATCCGGAAGATGGGTGTACTTTACTAACTACCTGAAGAAGACGAAATGTATGACTATTACACATGCATGCAAGCTTATCTATATACATATATTCACTTCTCATGAGATTTATAGCTGTAGCTACAGTACAGGGTGGAGTGGAAGCCTGGCAGTCATCCCTGCAGATAAGAGGTTCTTAAGCTATATTGTGAACTATTTTTGGTTTTATTTTGATTTGAATATTTTTCATTTTCTTTGTAATACTATGAATTTTATTTTGTGCATTTAAAAACATTATTTTGTACAGGGGTCCACAGACCTCATCAGACTGTCAAAAAGGATCATGACAGAAAAAAAGGGTAAGGACTCCAACTTATAGATAATAGTTCCCAAAAGGTAACCCATGGAGAAATACTGGTCTCTGAAAGGGATGGTCTCATTCCTTTATATTACTATCTATGAAATGAGAACAACTGTCCTTGTTTCTGCCATGATCAATTTATATATTCCAACTTATGAAAAAACAGGCATTATACTTCACTGCTCTCTCATCAAAAGTGGCACCAATCATTCCACTAATACCAGTCTTTTTTTTCCTTTGTCTTAGCAAAAAGTAATGGGTATAAGTTGTCTTTGTCCCATAGAGGCAGGCTGTTTTCTGAGGATAACTGTCTTAACTAATACAATTAGAAAATTCAGTCCCCAAAGCCGTTAGTAAGCTAAGTGGCACCATAGATAGACTGCTGGACCTGGAATCAAAACTATTTGAGTTCTAATATGGATTCAGACAGTTACCAGCTTTATGGCCCTGAGCATATCATTTAACCTCCATTTACCTCAGTTTCTTCATTCGTAAAAATGGGATAATAATAGCACTCCCCTTCTAGAATTATTATGAGAATCATATGAAATAATATGTCAGATGCTTTTTGCAAACCTTATATCTCTATATAAGTGCTATTACCATTATTTTGTGTGGGCAAGATTTCAAAGGATAGCTAAAAAAAAAAAAAAGAATTTATAGTCAGTCTGATTTAACCAGTTTAACTGTCATGGATCTAACTAAATGAAACTATGATGGTATCCTCCTTCTCTCATTTATAGCAGTATGACCTTGGACAAGTCACTTAACCTCTCTCCATGATTCAACTTTCTCATATATAAAATAGGGATAATAAAACTTTCATTGCCTACCTCACAGGTGAGAAAGGTGCTAGTAAAGCTTCAGATACAATAACAATATGAGTTATTATATCTAAAATACAATATCTTATATATGAGTCATATCTTAAAATAAACAAAACTTCAATCACAGTCATCCCCACTTCACTTTTGTGTTATAGAGACATGGCTAATATTAGGAAAGGTAAAGCCTTCAATGCCCTGTGCCCAATTTCAGTTTACATCTTCTAAGGAGATCACATGAAATTTTTGCTCCTACCCTTCATTCCTCTTAGTCTGTTAAATGTTTGGCTGTCCTCTCTCCACTGTAGCAGCAATCTGAGTTGTAAGGAAAATGAAGTGTTCCACTAAAAAAAAAATGATAGAAAGGTTTTTAATGTAAAAACAAAGAAAAAGCATCTGAAGGAGAGGGGAAATTTGATCCTTGTCAGGACCTCGAAGAATGGCAGACTGTGCCACAAAGAAAGAAGAGAAGAGAAAACACTGAACATTTTGAGCTAGGTCCCAAGGAGGACGAGTTGGATGCTTTGAGAAGAAAGCATCTGTTTGTCTTCCAAAAGAAAATGTCAATGTGGACACACAGGTATGGTCAGGTGAGAGATCATCCATTAAACCTCAGAGGGAAAACAGCAGAGTAGTGGCAATTGATGGATGACTCACTGCTACCAGGGTATTGAGGCAGCTATTTGTCAACCTGATAACAGTAGGGAGGAATATTGTCTTCTCAGGGCACAGATCCATTATATAATGGAGACTCTCCCAAGACTTGTAAAACTGAGTAACCAGAACCTACTTCTGCTGATTGACATGGACACAAATTATACTGCCAGAAGAAATCTAGAAAGCGTTGCTAAAATTTATGATGTTTGTAGCAAGAAACTAAAGACCTTATTAGGATAAGTGATATTTTCATCACTGTTTCCAATTAAAGGGAAGGATTTCAAAAGATAAAGACAGACATGGGAGATGAATTGTTAGTTGAGAATGTGGTGCCTGGATTGTGGTTTATAAAATAGCAATGATGGGGGTTTGGCCTTTAAAGCTGTTTAAAAGTAGAATGAGATTTAGTAGTAAAGGGCTGGGGGGAGGGAAAGGAAGTGACCACCTATTGAGGATTGGCTTTTTTTAAATGGTATATGAATGTAATGGAATATTATTGCACTGTAAGAAATAATGAAATGGGAGGTTTCGGAGAAACCTGGGAAGACCTGTATGAACTGATATAGAGGGAAGTGAGCAAACCTAGTGAAAACAACTTATACAGTAAAAACAATATTATAAACAAAAACAACTTTAAAGTCGTAAGAATTCAGATCAATGCAATGATTGACTACAATTCCAGAGAACGGACGAGATGTAACAGGCTCAAGATAGGGAATAAGGCATATATTCTCTGACTCGGCCAATGTGGAATTTGTTTTGCTTGACTGCACTTATTTGTTAAAAGGGCTTTGTTTTTTCTTTTTTCTTCAATGAAGGACGGAGATATTCAGAAGAGCAGGGAGAGCATATAGATAGAGTAACAAAAAAAAAAAGAAAGAAAAGAGGGTCATTGAGAAATGCAGAGAAGAGAACCAAAGGAAGCACAGACAAGTAGGACAACTTTGAAAGCTACGTGTTGGACTTCTACTTTTAAACGAAAAGCAAAATCCTAAGGAATCAGCAAAGAAACTCACTGAGACAATTAATATCTTGAGCGAATCTGAAGATTACAAAATAAAATCCAACAATCAAAAGCATATCTGTAATAATAATAATAATAACAAAACCCAAGAGGCAATAATAAAAATGGAAATATCATCAAAATAACTGCAAAATGCAGAGAAGCTGAAACAGCAGAAGTTATTGATTAGAACAACAGCTTACATTTATATGCTGATTTACTGTTTACGAAACCTTTTCTCCCAACCACCCTGTGAGGCAGGTAATGCAAGCATTTTTAGAGTCACTTTGCAGATGTGAAAAACAATAAAAAGGTTGTATCAGTTATTTGCCATCGTCAGTTAGAGAGAGAATAATGCAATGGTAGAACTTGAATGGAGGTCTTCTATCTACAAATCCATTACTCAGGCCAATACCACAACGCCTCCTAAAGCAAGACAGGGTTAGGATCGGTGTTAGAGCTTTACCAAATGAGATATTTATTGATTGGAAAAAGATTAAATGATGCATCATCTATCCAAGAGAGCCAGAAATATTTGAACATTAATATTAACCCATGATTACTGGGGAAAGTTAAAATTATGCATTTAATATAGAATATGAAGCTATATCTTGATTAACCATATGAGTATGTCATTTTAACTTTAGTTAAGTAATTGCTAAAAGTGTCAAATAGTGTAGGGTCAAGTATGGATGAATCCCTGGGGCACTCCACTAAAGACCTCCTGCCAAGCTGACATTGAATTATTAGCTCTCTGAACCGGGATTTGTTATCAGTTTCTGAATATATCTAACTGTATTATCTTCTAGCCTACCTTTTTCCATCTTTTTCACAATAATGCTATGAATTACTTTATCATGTTTTGCTAACATAAGTTATTGCCTTTTTAAGTCACTGTTCTTACCCATATTAATCAGATTAGTACTGAAAGAGGAAGGAAAACTACCTTTGCATAAAGAAAAAGTTATATGAATTAGGGAAGGAATATAAAATATTTCCTATCTCATAGATGAACATTTTTTTCTGTCTAAAAGAAATTTTTAAAAGATTTTTGGTTTAATAGTCTTAAAATGTATGTATAAAAACAGTTTTCAGATAGGATTTGAGCAGTAAGAAAATAAACTGTGCTATAAATATAAAGACTTAAATCACCTTGTGAAAAAAGTAGAGTTATGCTTCATTTGTACATGAACTTGATGACTTAAAGGGCAAGTCACTTAACCCTGTTTGCCTCAGTTTCCTAATCTGTAAAATATGGATGATAATAGTTACTACCTCCGTCACAGGATTGTTGTGAGGATCAAATGAGATAATAATTGTAAAGCATTTAGCATGGTGCCTAACATGTAGTAACTGCTATATAAATGTTAGCTATTATTATAGTAATAGTATTAGTGGTAGTGGTAGCAAAGAGGCAGAGAAAGAACTTTTATATATTAAAAATTAGAAAAATTGGTACAATTAAAAACAGTTTCAAGGACACAAAATGAGAAAGTGTACTATGTTAAGAACTCAGAGCTATAGGACATTATGATTCCCTAGTTCATTTGAATATAACTCTTTTCAGACTTAAGAGGGTCACACATATACAAGAATATTTATAGCAGCTCTTTTTGTGGTGGCCAAGAACTGGAAATTGAGGGGATGTCCATCAACTGGGGAATGGCTAAACAAGTTACGTTATATGAATGTAATGAAATACTATTGTTCTATAAGAGATGGTAAGTAGGAACATATCAGAAAAACTTGGAAAGACTGGCATGAACTGATACTGAGTAAACTGAGTAGAACCAGGAAAACATTGTACGTAGTCATAGCAATACTGTTGCAACTCAATGATCAAAGACAATTCCAAAAGACTCACAATGGAAAATGCTATTCACATCCAGAGAAAGAACTCAATGCAGATCAAAGCATACTATTTTTCCTCTTTTTTCTTTTTTTCTTTCTAGTGGTTTTTCCCTTTGGTTCTAATTTTTCTTTACAACATGACTAATGTAGAAATATGTTTAATATGATTGCAGATGTAAGGCCTATATCACACTGTCTTGTGGAGGGGAGGGGAAAAAGGAAGAGAAAATTTAAAATTCAAAATCTTATAAAAGTGAATGTTGAATAAATACACATATACACATAGACATATATATATATATATATCAGCAACAATAAAAATGAGGGTCAAGCTTGTTTTTTAAATGAAAAATTACATAACTATTTGGAGAATGAAAGATGACTAAAAAGTATCCTTTTATTTCACTGGGAAAATTTGATGATTTATCTTTTACATGAAAGGTGATTCACTGAGTTCCAGGAGCCTCTGATCTGAGACTGAGAGTGAAGACTGTAGACACATCAAGTCGGAAAGGCAGCTGTGTGTGTGCGTGTGTGTGTGTGTGTGTGTGTGTGTGTGTGTGAAAAAGCAGTACATGGAGAAGTCAATCAGCAGAGAGTTTCAGCTTCAGATTCCTGATTGTTGGAGAGAAATTGATGGTACAAGAGCATTATATGTTCTTCAGTACCTCTATAGCTTAAAAGAGGTGAAGCGTCTTCCTACTACTCTTTGCAGCCCTTCTCTAGTTTGAAAGGGAAAAGCAGAAAAGGGAAAGACAGGTTTTGTGACTAGTGTCACAGGAGGGGCTAGTGAGATTTAATTGGATACAGAATCCTGGTGAGTGAAGAGCTGGCTATGTTTATTTCCCTTGCTCAGAGTCAACTTAGGCTGTTTTGCTGTGAGCTCTATTTGCCACAACTTTATTGGACAATATAGCATCCTGTTGAGTAAATATCTGGCTGGGATTGGTCTATAGTTACCAGAGAGAGCCAGCATAATGAGCTTCACAGTTCTCTAGCTTAAAATGGAACTACTATCCACATAAAAAGGTAACATTTTCTCAATGCCCTCTTAAAGGCATTATTAAAAAGAGCTGATAAATATTATATCAGTTTAAGAATACAAGAGGATTTGCCCAGCTGGAGAGTAGTAAAGACCAACAGACAAGCTGTTGGCAGAGGAGGAATTTTGTATAGTGCAGATGTTCCTGAATGGACCAATGAGTTACCCAAACATGTAAGTTTTCTTCCCTAAGGTATTTATTTCCCTGTCTCAGACTTTATAAGTGTGTGCCTATTCTCCCCCATAAACACTGAGTACATTGGTTGGAGAATGTGAGCCAGGTTTATCTGTAGACTGTGATATATTTTATTATTCATGCATTTGCTTTAATATGTTTCTATGATATTATTGTTTCTTTTGCCTTATTACTAAGTAAACTTTTAAATTGAATATCTAAAGGTGTTGACATTTTGACTTACTAGCATGTGTAAATGGAAGAACACCAGTGGGAACTCAAGGGTTAAAATGACAAGTAAAGGAAAAACACAATAGGTTTATCTCTAGAACCCTGAGGAACTAGGTGTCAGCATCTCTTTCTAGAAATCTAAATACACCTATGTGAAGTCACATTAAAGTGAAGGAGAGAACCCAGAAAGTGAGGAAGTGTCTATACATCCATGTGAGAGGATGATGTGTAACAAGGGGTGTAGAGACTCCACACAAGCATTACACTAAAACTTCAGAAAACTATAGCCCTCCCCTGCTCTATCAGTTTAGGTTTGGATTTGGTCTATTGAGGAGGTCCAGACTGGTGATTTCACTGATGTAGGGGGCTCTTGGCAAGGAAACACTCTCTACCAATGCAGATCAGCAATTCTTTTGCAATTTCTAATCTTAGAGAGTTACATGGGGTCTTGTTGTTATTCACCCTTCATTCTGAAGAGGACTAATGACAACACAAGAGTGTCCTGACTTTTGTGTGAATTGGATGTGAGGCAGAGGCAGTGGTCAGCACTGAGAGGTTAAATGACTTGGCTCAGGGTCACAAGTGTCAAAGGTAGAACTTGAATCCAAGTCATATTGTCTCTAATCTCTTTCCTCAGGTGATGCCTCCTCTCATCAGTTAGTAAAACTTGTGGGGGCAAAAAATGAAAGGAGGTTAGTATGGCATGACCTGTTTTAATAAAGCCATCCTGGCTCTTAGTAATCATTTCCTCTTCTAGATGAAATGAGATAATATTTGCAAAGCACTTTGCAAACCTTAAACTGTTAATGCTAGTTGTTGTCTGTCATCGTCATCACTATTACTATGCTCATTAAGCGTTCCTATAATGATCTATCATGAAATTTCCTAGGAATCAAAGTCAGCCTCACTGGCTTATGGTGTAAAGGCTCTCTTCCCTTCAGTCCTGTTCTATCTCTCCCATTCTCCACTGTCTTTGAGATATTACTGACAATGTCTCAGCAATCACATCTACCAGGTCTTTCAATACCAGCTAATATAATTCATCTGTACCAGGTGACTTGAATACATCAAGGGCAAAGAAGTGATCTCTTACTTTCTCCTTAGTTATCTTGGGTATCAACTCCTTGTCAGACATTTTTATTCTGAGATTTCCAGTGAAAAGGACACTCTACTTAGAAAAGAAAAGAGATCCAAAATAAAAGCCGAGCCATTCTCCCTTTTCTCTGTTGTCAGTTATTGTTCAAAGACTTTAGTAGAGAATGAAAAGTACAAGGCAAGATAATTTTTTGAGTATAAGTAAATCTTTCTGCCCTTAAGAAACTTACAGTCTAGCTGAATAATAGATGATGAAATCATCTTCAACTTTATATTTTGTGATGAAAGCATCACAGAAAGACTAAAAAGAGATTTACCAGAGGACTCTACTTCTTTCTAGAAGTCAAAACAGAGATGTTGCATTTATTTTAATTCTAAAATCCTTTGGTGTAAATTAGTATTTACCACTAATGCTACAAGTAGAATTTGGTAATTCCAGGTAATAATCGGTAATATTTTTAATGGTCACTTTGCCAAAGGAATAAATAAGTTGTATTTAACTAATTTATAATAATAACTAATTTCAAATGCTTTTCCTATGATAGCTTTTTCTCCAAAACATAAAAGCTTTAAAAATAGAATTCAGAAAAGAATAGGAAGAAAGATAAAAGAACTCTTTCAGGAAAAGGGGGATAGTGAGACATGTATAAGACAAATTTGCAAAGTAAAAACTGAAAAGAAAAAGAATTATCTGGGATCCTTCAGTTTGAGGTTTGCTTGTTTTGAGACAGACTGCTTGTGAATACTTGACTGCCAGAAAAAATGGTCAAAAAAACTTTATCTGGAGTTTATTTCAGGTTTATATGCTTTATTATGTAAGCATTCAGAATGGTGCATAATATAGTTGTGATATTGATTGGTTAAGTTACACTTATATGGCTGGTTCCATAGATAGATATTCTTGGTATTTTGATCCATTAGACTAGATCAGGAAAGCAAAAAATATTTAGAATAGTCAGGAACGGGGCAGGAGACTTTTTAAAAATATAATGCACAAGAAGCACTTTTCTCTAATCAACTTTAATAGGTCTTACCTATTACCTATTCTTAGATGGCTCAATGTTGATAAATGAATATATATCACATTCATTCTCCACCCCTCACTATATGTACACATACATATTCGTACATACATTGCATTTTCAGTATTTAATTTGTTTCCCATGTCATTCCATTTAAGACACTTTCCCCCCTAGAGTTAATTAGCACTAAGCCCAAGAACTCACTAGTGCCCCACACAAGAAACTAAATATCACCACCCTCATTCTGTGAATATTTGGCACCCAATCTAACTAGTTCTAGAGGAGCAACACACCTGCCCAACCCAACCTTGAATGACTTCAGCCCACTCGATGACTTCAGTCTAAAATCTTGTACCTTCAGTGCAAAGCAACACAATATTCTAATGGCATAACTAAAGAAAAAAAAATCACAGCAAAATCTGAAGATACTCATAGGCTCATATTTAGGATCAAAGAAAGTATTATTGTTTAATATTTTATTACCAATCTCTAAGGTTACAAAACCCCAAGCCCATATATCAGGCTTACTTCACTCACTCAGGAATTGGAGGAGTTGGGGAAGAAAAGAGAAGTAGTAATTATTTTCAATGTTTCTTGATCATCATTCATTAGAACAAGTATTGTTACCCTTGTTTTACTAGGGAGAAAAATGCAATTTCACAGTAATTCATCTACCATCAGTGACATATCTGTCAAAAGTGATTTATTTATGACAAAGTCATACAAGAAGTCAGGAGTATGGGGGTGGCTAGGTGGCGCAGTGAATAGAGCACTGGCCTTGGAGTTAGGAGGACCTGAGTTCAAATCTGACCTCAGACACTTAACATAAAAACTAGCCATGTGACCTTGGGCAAGTCACTTAACCCCAACTGCCCTCAAAAAAGCAAAAAAAAAAAAAGAAGAAGAAGAAGTCAGAAGTATCACTAAGGAAACTCAGAAGTCTGAAAGCCAAACCTACCTTTGGTTCAGCTATATTGGGAGTACCTATTATCTGTGAATACTAGACAAAATTACAAGCAACAGTTTAGAGGGGACTGAGCCAAGATGGCAGAGCAAAAGCAAAGACTTGCTTGAGCTCATTCCCCAGTTACCTCCAATACCTGTAAAAAATTACTCTAAACAAATTTTAGAGCTACAGAACCCACAAAATGATAGGGTGAAACAAGACTCCTGCTGAAGAGAAGCCTGGTAGGCCAGTTGGAAGGTTCTATCACAGCCAGTTGTAATGCCATGCATGAGCAGCTTCCCAAAAAAATGCTTCTGTGAACAGCTTTTAAGGTCTGATTACACAGTATACTGAACATTCCCTTTATTCCATAACAAATCAAGGCAAACATTCACAACAAATCACAATATAATATTCCCAACATTACATCTTATCACAGAAATCACAACATAGTGTTCACAACTGCTTAACATTAGAATGGCCACATAGTTTCCACCAAAGTGTCACAGAATTTAGAACAAAGAACAAAAGAACATTCATCTGGTGTCCCTAAGGAGGTTTGCCTCCTCACTCAGTCATTCAGTCATCTCAAAATACAATAGTCAGACTTCTACTCATGGGGCAATCATAGGTTAACTTAATTAGTTACTTATCTAGCAATCAGTCACTAAGTATCATTGATCACTAAATACAATCATTAGAAAATTACACAAACCCTTCACCCCTCAGTCTCTAATAAACTTCAATTTCATCACTGCATTTAATATCCAAGGAGAGGCCTTTTCTTCATCTTGCCTCAGGGTGGCCTCTCAGATTCCCTGGATCCCCTTCCGTGGTCCCAGCTCCTACCTGAATCCACCAGTCACCTGGATTCAGAGCTCCCAGGTCCTTGTCCAGTCCTCTGGGCAGTTCCTGCTACACACTGAAGTTCACAGGGTCCAGCACATCTCAAAACCTTCACAATTTCTGTTCCTGGGAACTCAAGGATCAACCAAGCTACAAACAAAGTCTTATCCCAGTCATGCTTCTTCAGCCCTCTGGCTGTTTGGCTGGCCCTAGGACCCAGAAGAAATCTCAACCTTCCAGGTGGCCTTCTTGACAGCAACTTCAGCCATCACCAGATTCTGGTCTCAAGGAAATCTTCTTTCAGTTCTCAGTCAGCTTCCAGATGCTCACTGAGGGAAACTCTCTTTCTCTCCTCCACCAGGAGCCCCCAGGAGAAAAAATTCTAATTCTGAATGTCTCTTTCTGGGGCTCTTCTTATATACACACAAAGCATTGGCTTCCTGTTTCAGCCAAACCCTTCCTGTTACATCAGCAACATGAGACAGAGTTCATACCCTCTGCCTCTTAGCCACAAAGATTTGATTAGTTACTAAGAGACAAGTACCTGCCTACTTGACATAACAAAAAGAGGTCTTTAAATTTAAATTAATTACCATTACACCAGTTCCTTGGGCTGCACTGACACAGACCAGCAGGAGCAGACCTCAAGGGACTGAATCACTGACAGCTATGGTAGTTTCCAGACTTCTCCAACAACAAAAGCCAAAGAGAAAGTAAAAGGTCAGTGAGGAAACTCTGTTGAACCTGGGTGAGAGAAGAGCGTGGTCTGGCCCCCATCTCTGAGATGGAGGAGGTGGCAGCAGCTGTGTTGGCAGCAGCAGCTGCAGCAGTAGCATCTGCTTCCAGAGCTCCAGGCCCACAAATGATGGGGGGACAAAGTGGCTGATCAAAGGGCAGTTGTAGGAATCTCTTTGCTGGTGCTGAGGCAGCATTCTCTTGCTTTGCTCTTCGTGGATCTGGGTTGTAGTCTTGGGTAGCAGCCTAAGGTGAAGAGGAGCACTAGCATGGCAGCGCTTGTGGAGGCTGTGGAGAGGAAGTCCTACTCACAGTTCTGAGGCAGATGCCTAGAAGTAGCTCTGACAACAGTTGCGTAAAACCCCAGAAATTTGGGACACAGCATTCTTCACTCTAGCAGCAAAGTTCTACTGTGGCAAAGAGTTCAAAAGTCAAGTAATTGGCTGGGAATATGAGCAAACAGAGGAAAAGAAATCAGACTATAGAATCTTTCTTTGGTGACAAAGAAATTTAAAACATAGAATCAGAAGAAACAACAAAATCAAAATTCCTGCATCAAAAGTCTCCAAGAAAAATATGAACTGGTCACAGGCCATGGAGATCAAAAAGGGTTTTGAAAATCAAGTGAGAGAAGTAGAGGAAAAATTGGGAATAGAAATGAGAGTAAAACAAGAAAATTATAAAAAACAAGTCAATAGCTTGCAAAAGGAGACCCAAAAAATACTGAAGAAAATAATATCTTTAAAAATAGACTAATTCAAATGTCAAAAGAGGTCCAAAAAGCCAATGAAGAGAAGAATGCCATTAAAAAAAAGAATTGGTCAGATGAAAAAGAAAATTCAAAAGCTCACTGAAGAAAATAATTCCTACAAAATTAGAATGAAGCAAATGGAAGCTAATGACTTTAGAAGAAATGAAGATATTATAAAACAGATCCAAAAGAATGAAAAAAAAATAGAAGACAATGTGAAATTTCTCATAGGAAAAACCACTGACCTGGAAAATAGTTCCAGGAGAGCTCATTTAAAAATTATTAAACTACCTGAAAGACATGATCAAAAAAAAGAGCCTAGACATCATCTTTCAAGAAATTATCCAGGAAAACTGCCCTGATATTCAAGAAGCAGAGGGTAAAATAGACATTGAAAGTATCTTCTGATCTCCTCTTGAAAAAAATCTCAAAATCCACAGATCCCAGGTCAAGGAGAAAATATTACAAGCAGTCAGGAAGAAACAATTTGAGTATTGTGGAAACACAATCAGGATAACACAAGACCTAGCAGCTTCTACATTAAGGGATCAAAGGACTTGGAATATTCTAGAGATCAAAGGAGCTAGGATTAAAACCAAGAATCACCTATCCAGCAAAACTGAGTATAATACATCAGAGGAAAATATGGACATTCAGTGAAATAGAGGACTTTCAAGCATTCTTGACGAAAAGACCAGAGCTGAACAGAAAATATGACTTTCAAATACAAGAATCAAGAGAAGTATGAAAAGGTAAACAGGAAAGAGAAATCATAAGGAACTTACTAAAGTTGAACTGTTTACATTCCTAAATGGAAAAATGATATTTGTAACTCATGAGACTTTTCTCAGTATTAAGATAGTTGAAGGGAATATATATGTGTATGTATATATGTCTGTGCGTGTGTATATATATGTATATGTGTGTATATATATATATATATCTGTATGTATAAGTG
Organism: Pseudochirops cupreus; assembly: GCA_028627135.1. Lineage (NCBI taxonomy): Eukaryota > Metazoa > Chordata > Mammalia > Diprotodontia > Pseudocheiridae > Pseudochirops > Pseudochirops cupreus. Next base: position 150,754 of record JAQQSU010000019.1, read on the forward strand.
TGTATATGTGTGTGCATATATATGTATATGTGTGTATATGTATACATAGACAGAAGGCATAGGGTGAGTTGAATATGAAGGGATGATATCTAAAAAATAAAATTAAGAGGTGAGAGAGAAATATATTGGGAGAAGGAGAAAGGGAGAGATAGAATAGGGTAAAATATCTCACATAAAAGAGACAAGAGAAAGGTGTTACAAAGAAGGGGAAGAGAGCAGGAAGGTGAAAGGGAATAAGTCAATCTTACTCTCATTGAATTTGGCTTAAGGAGGGAATAACATACACACTCAACTGGGTATTTTACTGCATAGGAAAGTAGCAGGGGGAAGGGAATAAGAGAGGGGGATGATAGAAGGAGGGCAGATTAGGGGAGGGGTAGTCAGAAGCAAACACTTTTGAAAAGGGGCAGGATCAAGAGAGAAAATAGAATAAATGGGAGTGGGACAGGATGTAGGGAAATATAGTCTTTCACAATATGACTACTACGGAAATATTTTGCATAACTACACATGTATAACCTTGATTGTATTCTCAGTGGGGATGGGTGAGGAGTGAAGAAGGGAGAGAATCTGGAAATCAAAGTTTTAAAAACAAATGTTAAAAACTTGTTTTTACATGCAATGGGAAATAAGATATACAGGCAATGGAGTATAGAAATCCATCTTGCCTACAAGAAAGCAAGTGGGAAGGGAGGATGGGGGAGATATAAGAGAAGGCAGACTGGGGTAAGGGGTCATTAGTATGCTTGCCATCTTGGGGTGGGGTTGGGGGAGAGATGGGAAGAAAATTTGGAACTCAAAATCTTGTGGAAATGAATGTTGAAAACTATTCTAAAATTCTAAAAAATTCTAAAAAAAAAAATCCCAAGCAACCTATAAAATCATACAAAATTAGGTATGGGAAAGACTTCCAGAGGTCATTTTTTTAGCCTTCCATAACATTGCACTTAAACTATTTAAGACAGATGAACCATTTATACTGTTGTTAAAGATTTCCAAAGTGAGTAGCTCACACTATCAGTAACCAAAGTTTCAATTATTATGGCTCTTCAAGTTCTTTCTTTGAGCTAATCTAAATTCAACTCACTCTAGTTTATATTTATTTCATCTTGACAGAGAACAGCTGAGCATCACCTGGTCTATAATACCCCTTAATGCCTTGAAAATATCTAGGATATCTCTCAACCCTCTCTTCCTGTAGGTAAAGCACCCCTATTGACTATTCTTTTCATCTCTCTCAAATGATCCTATGATCCCACGATTCTTGAATCATGTTTGCTTCTCTCTAGAAGTTCTCCAACTTTTTCACATTTCTCAAGATGAGGAACCTCAAACTTGCCAGAAGTACTTTTTTTTAATAAAAATTCATTCAACCTTAGCCTTGAATTCAAGATTTTATAAATATCAAAGAAATAATGATAATAACAACTGATACCTACGTGGTATTTTAAGGTTTGCAAAGCATTTTACATATACCATTTAATTTTATCTTCACAACAACTCTGTGAGGCCAGGATACTATAGAGGAGACACTCTCCATTTTATAGATGAGGAAACAGAAGATTAAAGTAATTAAATGACTTGCCCAAGGTAACACAACTAATATTTATCAGAGGTCAATAGTTATTGGCGTCCTCTCATATTTAAGGTAGTCATATTATGGAGAGTAGTTGTAGATTGTACAAGAGAAGTGTGTAAGATATCCAAAAATTTAGGACAAGAAAAAGAGGTAGGCTTGTCAATTGGTAAAACTGAGGAATAACAGATAAATAACTAATATGTTACATTGATACTCATGAAATATTAAGAATTCCAATAGAAGGCCCTTAGCTTGGAGGCTTTATAAGAATATGAGAGAACACAGCAAAGAGTCACACATGATGAGAAATTGTGAGTGGTTTGAAATCTGTACCACTGAATAAAGCACATACATCCCTGAGAATATACATCCATTGAAGTATGGTGGTAGAGAGCAGTTTGTTGCTAGCCTATGAGTCAGATGGAGAGACCTAAGTCCTGTGTTAACTCCATAGCCACCAATATGGCAGAGACATCTCATTCATCATTTGTTTCTCCTCTCTCCATCACCAGAAATAAAATAGTCACATATGTCCTGTGTATCCACAAAATAACCTCATTTTTTTCTATAATAGCAAGTCTCACCTTCTTTAGCACTTTTACACTGAGAAGCTAGCCCATCATGCTAACACAAATAATAATGCGTAAACTTGTCTGTTCTATTCTTTTCTAAACTAACTTAGAAAATGTTTTGCCTGCTTCCTGGTCCCTCATTCCTCATTTCCAGTTAAGATGGCAAAGTGAAGCATGTTGAAGAGCCTCTCTCTCTGATTCTCTTGCCTACACTTCTCTCCCTCTCCCTCTCTCTGTGTGGTTACAAACTGCAGAACATGACACGTAGAACCCAAGGGATACTAAGAAGAGTTCACATCTAAAGAGAAAATGCAAGGGCCCAAATAAATAGACCTGAAACATGAAAGCACTGGAAAAAGAGCCACACATGGGACAATATGATAAAACAAATGAAAACACAACACAATGAAGACTAGAAACCTAAGAGTTAACAATCCCAAATAAAAAAATTATTCCAAAAGGAGTACAAGAAGATTCAAAGATCCCCCCCAAAAAAATCATTTGGCCCAAAAGACTAATGGCTGGAGGAACTGTAGCAAGAGATACAAATGAAATTAGAATTGATCTAAGAGGCATAGGATAAAATATTGGAAGGAGAATAAATCATTTAGAACAGAAAGTAGAAAACCTTACCCAAGTAAAGGACTTCATAAAAACTAGAACAGGGTCAATAGATTCTTATGATTCCATAAGACAAGAAGAAATATTAAAGCCCAAAAATAAAAGGAAAAAAATAAAATATAAGATATCTCCTATTAAAAGCAATTGACCTGGCAAACAGTTTAGTGAAAGATAATTTGAGAATCATTAGACTCCTAGAAAACACTAACCAAACACACATAAAAATAATGGATATATTTCAAGAAAGCACACAAACACTTGGACTGGGTGTGGTTTTGTTGCTTTTAATAGGTGAAAAAAAAGGAGAGGGAAATATTGTAGTACAGAAGAAATGAGGGGGGGGAAGGGTAAGAACTTATTTCATATAATTGAGCTTTAAGAAACAAAGAATATACAAACATGATGAAGGGAAGTCAGCATATCATGATCCTCAATCTGAATCACACAAAAGCAGGTTGAACATATACCTATGCACACAAAGAATTTGGTGTCAAAATACATTAAAATCAATATGGAAAAAAGCAAAGAGGAAGAATGGGTTTAAGGAAGAAGCAAGATAATAGGAAAGGAGATCACAGGCAAAATAAATATGAGCTTTGGAGGGCAGATCACATAGGGGAGATTTAAAAAGGAAAAAAGAATAAAAACCAGAGATCAAGATCTATACTTGGTGACAAACAGAAGTTCAGTAGAGCAGGAACTGACCCCTTCAACTATAAAGTATAATCTTGATCAGATTCTTTCTTTTTTTTTTTCATTTTATTCTTCACAGAAAGGGCAACAGGAGAAGAGAGAAATAAAAAAAAATATGTGATTGAGGGAAACATAATTAACAGTCATAACCACAGATATGAATAGGATGAACTCATCTATAAAATGGAGGAAAATAGCAATATGAATTACATGGAAGAATCCAATAATGTTGTTTGGAAAAAATGCACTAGAAACATACCGATTGACACAAGTGAAATAACACGTTGGAGCACAATTTATTATGCTTCAGTTGAATTTTTAAAAAATGGGTATCAATCATGATCTTAGACAAGGCAACCATAAAAATAGACACAGTTAAAAGAAGGAAAAGACATGTTGCTTAAAAGAACCACAAACAAGATAGCATCAAGACATACATATATACATACATACATACAAACACACAAACACACACACACACAGAATGCAATAGCATTACGTGAAGGAAAAATTATCTCAATTACAGGGAGAAATAGCAAAATTATAATTGTGAAAGATCTCTAAGTGCCTGTTTCAACACTAACAAAATATAACCAAAAAAAGCTTAAACAAGAAAGAAGTTAAAGACAAACAAAATTTTAGAAGAGTTAGATACAATAGTTCTCCTGTGATTACTGAATAGACATAAAAAGGAATATAGATATCTCTTAACTGTCCATGTCACCTTTATCAAGGGCCAAGGCATAAACACTTGTAAAAAAAACAAAACAAAAATATTGAACACATTGTTTATTGAGCATGGTACAATAAAAATTATAATTAATAAAGAGCACTGAAGAAAGAACAAATGGAGACTCCACAAATGGAGACTAAATAATTTAACTCTAAAGAAATGATGTATCGAAAAACAAATTGTAGAAACAATAGAGAATTTCACCAAGGAAAATTATAATGAGAAAACATATCGAAACTTTTAGATTGCACAAAGCAATCTTTAGGAGAAAAATTACATCTTTAAACACTTTCATCAATAAATCAATGAACTGCAGAGAGAAAGAAAGAGAGAGAGAGAGAGAGAGAGAGAGAGAGAGAGAACACAAAAACAAAAATCCTAAAAATCCAAGAATAAACAAAAATTTTTAAAAGACATTGAATTGATAAACTAGGAACTGTTTTTAATTATAAAAGCAAATAAAATAGATAACAATTTTATTTTTTAAAAGAGAAAGGAAAATCAAGTTGCCAGGATTGAAAAGGAAAAATCACAACAAATTAAGAAGAAATAAATAAATAATGAGAAACTAGTTTGCCTTATAATATGGCTCCCAAAAAAATGCAGATAAACTTAATGTATATTTACAATGGTATAAAATATGTATATTAATACAACAAGAAATAGGCATTTTAAATAATTAAATATCAGAAAAAGTCACTGAGCAAGCCAAAAAGGAACTTCTAATTTAAGAAAAATCAGGGTCAGAAGGATTTACAAGTAAATTCTATCAAACATTCAAAGAAAAAATTGATGTTAATATTACATAAATTGTATACAAAAATGGGAGGGGAGGATGCTATCACAATCCTTCAATATAGCCTCAATATCTAAAAGAAAAAAAAATGGAAGGAATTTAAAAGCATGCATTAAGTACTCGTTATGGGTCTATCACTATGCTAAGCACCAAAGAGAAAAAGTGAGACAGTCCCTGCTCTGGAAGAATGCATACATAATCGGGGGAGACAACACATAACAGAAATTGTAGCAGTAGGTCACATGGAAAGACCCAGAAGTCTTAATGGTACGATTGCTGAGTTGATTGGATGATCCATGGGTGTTTATATTATCTAAATAGCTCAAATGACAGTGCCAAGAGATTGTAAGACCACCACAGGGCAAAAGACCTGAAAGACCCTTAAGAGGCAGTAACAGGATAACTGGTGGGCCTTGGTAGTCCTCCATCTCATAGAAGGGAGTAGGGTTATTGATTCCCATCTCATCTACATCATGTACTAAGTTGAGTAGCCCAGGTAAAAAGCCCCAGGCACAGAGAAGAGCTACAGAAGAGAATGCAATGGGAAAGGGCACTCCTGTGGTGGTGAAGTCTTCTCACTGCCCAGCCATAATAGGTGAATTCAGGGACAGCTTGAGACCAACACAAAAATTCTGAATAAAATATTAGCAATAAAAATTATTGTACTCTAAGAAATAATGAAATACTTTCAAGGAAACCTGGGAAGATAAAGAATGGAGTGAACCAAACCAAGGGAATAATTTATACACTAGCGATTTTGAAAGATTTGAAAATTCTGATCAAGGGGTGGCTGTGATGCAGTGAATAGAGTGCCAGCCCTGGAGTCAGGAGGACCTGAGTTCACATCTGACCTCAGACACTTAACACGAAACTAGCCATGTGACCTTAGGCAAGTCACTTAACCCCAATTGCCCTGCCTTCCCCCCTCCAAAAAAAAATTTCTGATCAACACAATGACTAACAATGATAGCACAGATCTGATAATGAATTTATTTATCTCCTGATAGAGGTGATAGATGGTAGAGACTAGAACATTTTTTTTTGACATGGTCAATGAAGGAATTTGTTTTGCTTGACTAGGCATATTTGTTACAAAAATTTTGTTTTTCTTTTGTTTCCCCCAATGTGGGGGACAGGAAGAGGGAGTGGGTGATAATAAGATTTTGTTAATTAAAAAAATAGTTTCAATTTGAAAAACTATTAGCAAAGAGTTTACAACAACATATTAAAAAGATCATTCACTCTAACCAAGTCGTACATGAAATTCAGGGTTGGTACAGTATCAGGAAAACTATAAATATAATAGAACATATCAAGAACAAAAATAATTAAAATGACATTATTATGTCAATGGATGAAGAAAAAGCTTTTGATAAACTACAATATCCCTTTGTGTTTAAAAAAATCCAAAAGTATAGTAATATATGGATGGATTTTCTTCTTAATATAGTGAATAGTATATACTAAAATAAGGAGCTAGCATCCTCTGTAATAGAGAAATGCTTAGAGGCCTTCCCAATAAGATTAGCAACAAAACAAAGCTATCCATTGTTATCACTATTGTTTGATATAGAAATCGTAGCTGTAAAAACAAGACCAGGAAAAGAAAATCAAGGAAATAACCAGAGACAAAAAGAAAGCAAGATTACTGATTTCCACATATGGTAAAGTGGTTTACTTAGAGAACTCCAAATATTAAACAAAAATTAATTGAAACAATTTTAGTGAAGAAACTAGATATAAAATAACCTCACAAAAATCATCAGTTTCTCTGAATATTACCCACAAAAGCAAGAAGGAAGAAATACACACAAAAAAAAATCTGTTCGAATACAATGTACAAAATATCATCTGGGACTCCTACCAAAACACACAGGAATTATATGAATATAAATCCAAAACACTCTCTAAAGAATTTCAGACAAATTATTGGTGAAATTCATTAATCAAGGTGGTAGCATAATAATAAAAAATTATCATAGCCTCTAAATTAATTAGATTCATTGCCATTACTATCAATCTACTAATAAATTTCTTAGAAAACCAGGAAAAAATAACAAAATTTATCTGGAGGAACAAAAAGGTCGAGAATCTCAAGGGAACCAATGAAAAAAAGTAGGAAGGAAAAAGGCCTAGTAATATCAAATCTCAAACTATATTACAAAGCAGTAAGCAGCAAAACAATTTGATATTGGTTAAAAAAGTAGAAATGTTGATCAATGGAACAGATTAAGTACCCAAGAATCTGAAGCAATCAAGCACACTTATGTTTGAGAAACCTAAGGGTTCCAGCTAGTGAGGTGAGAATTTCAACAAAAATTACTTGGAAAACTGGCAAAAAGTAGGTTTTGACTAAAATTCAAGCCATGTACCATAGTAACTTCCAAATGAATACATGAGCCAGATCACATCATAAACAAATTACAGGAGCAGGGGAAGAGATGCCTTTCACAACTATGAATAGGTGTAGAGTTGGCAATCAGACAAAGAATATGAAGGATCTCAAGAAATAAAATGGCCAGTTTTACTTACTTAAACCTGAAAAGTATTTGCACAAATGAAAGCAATGTACTATAGTTAGAATTAGAAGGGAAATAGTCAACTGTGGGAAAGTTTTTCTCCTGAAGTTTTTCTTGATGAACATCTAATGCCCAAGCTATATATAGAATTGATTCAAATATTGTATATTTGAATATATATTTGAACAAAAAAATCCCCAATAAATAAAGGGTCATAGGCTCTAAGTATTCACTCCTCAAAAGAGGAAAGGAAAGCCATCAACAACTGTATGAAAAAATGTCATAAATCACTAATAATAGTAAATTAACTCTGAGGTTCCACTTCATTGCCACTAGTTTGGCAAAAATAACAAAAGATGAGAATAACAGTTATTGGAGAGCCTTGGAAAAACAAGCACACAAATATATTACTGGCAGAGCTGTGAATTGGTCTAATCGTTTTGGAAAGCAATCTGGTTTGATAACCCCAAAGTTATTAAATAATGCATATATATATATATATATATATATATATATATATATATATATACCCTTTAATCCAATGAGAGAGGGAAATGACCCATATGCATGACAATATTTTGGTTACAGCAAAAAAAAAAAGAAAGGAAAGGAAACGCTGGAAACAAAACAGGCACCCATTAACTAGAGAATAGCTGAAAAATAGTGGTAAATTAGTATTTTGCATATCATTTTGCTGTTATAAATGGCAAAAGCAATTTGTTATTCAGTCATTTTTCAGTCATGTCCAATTCTTCATGACTCCGTTTGGGGTTCTCTTAGCAAAGATACAGGAGTGGTTTGTCATTTTCTTCTCCAGTTCATTTTGCAAATTAGATAAACAGGGTTTAGTGACTTGCCCAGGGTCACACAGCTAGTAAGTTTCTGAGCCCAAATTTGAAATCAGGAAAATGAGTCTTTCTGATATCAGGCCTGGCACCCAATCCACTGCACCACCTAGCTGCCCCTTACGAAGACACAGGGGATTGTGAAAGAATCACTGAAAAAAGTAGGAATGGATGAACTACAAACTGTTATTAAGGAAAGAGATGCATACATCGGGGAAGATCAAAGATCCACTGAAGTATTTAACTCTGTGTGTGTGTGTGTGTGTGTGTGTGTGTGTAAACAATTTATAACAATTTTTTTTTTGCTTTTTGGAGGGCAGGGCAATTGGGGTTAACTTAACCCCAATTAAGTGTTAAGTGTCTGAGGCTGGATTTGGACTCAGGTCTTCCTGACTCCAGGGTCAATGCTCTATTCACTGTGCCACCTAGCCGCCCCTCTTAACATTTTTTTAAAGTTTTGAGTTCCAAATTCTATACCTTCCTCCCTCTCTGCCTCTCTTCCCCACTCTCTGAGATGGTAATCAACTAGACATAGGTTATACTTGTGCAATCATGTAAAACATTTCCATATTAGTCATTTTGTAAAAGAAGACTCAAGTAAAAGAGAAAGAATGCAAGAAAGTGAAAAAAATAGCACGTTTCAGTCCGTACTCAAACAAGATTAGTTTTTTCTCTGGAGGGGAATAGTATGCTTCCTCATTAGACCTTTGGAATTGTCTTGGGTCGTTGTATTCCTGAGAATATTTAGGTCATTCACAATTCTTCAACACACAATATACTGTTACTATGTACAACATTCTCCTGGTTCTGCTCACATCACTTTGTATCAGTTCATGTAAGTTTTTCCAGATTTTTCTAAAATCTTTCTACTTGTCATTTCTTACAACATAATAATACTCCATCATAATCATATACCACAGCTTGTTAGGTTTATGTCCCAAATACATAAAAAGGTGGTGGTGGGGAACCTTAAATAGGACCTTAAACATTTATAGCAGCTTTTTTTGTGGTGGTTAAGAATTGAAAATTGAAGGGATTTCCATCAATTTAGCTATGTCCTGAGCTTATTCAGCTTCCAGAAACTGAATTTTAAAGGTTATACTGAGAAGTTGGACTGTCTTTGTATCCTGAATTGTTAATCATGGCCAATATCACATTGACACTCAACATGAGAAATTCACAGAAAGCTGGAGTTTAGATGAGATCTATAACGCTAAGATTTTGACTGACTTTCTCATAACAATTTCCTTATATGTGAGGAAATAAAGAGAAAAAAGAAGGGGCAGATGAAAACTTATTTTATTTCATGTCTGAAATATTTGTAGTTAAATAGGAGAGAGAGACAGGGAGAGACCAAGGTGGAGGGAGAAATGTGATAGGGTGCTGTCAATAATAAATAAATGGGAAAAATTAATATTATTAAAAATAAAATAAAGCTTTTCTACTAAAGAAGAAAATGGAATTTGGGGGTCAGAATTATCCAAGTTGATGTTTCATATCAATCTAATTCACCAGACAAATGTTCAGTTCTCTACTTCATTCTATCTGCATATTCACAGCCATGTTTATGTTACAAAAAAATGATTAAAAATAATCCATCCAATGATTTCCAATACTTTACTAATAGTAGATTTCATTCAGACCACAAACTAAAGGCGAAGTGAAATGAACTATTGTCTAATAGCAAACTACACTCTCTTTTCTAGGGAAAAAAATATACATATATATAAAACACCACAGATAGGTAGCTTTTTCCTTTCTCTAGACCAGAGACAGCATGGTATAGTGGATGGAGAATAGATCCAGAGGCAAAGGGAAACTTCATTCACGAAGGTCTACCCCTGAACTAGGCTTACTGTGTGACTCTGTACTAATGAAATTCTCACGTCCTGTTCCATCCCTCTTCTTTTCTCTGAGCTGTACATGAACATGCATAATAAGTCCTGGGGCTGCTCTCAGATTCCAGTCATGTTAGTATTTATATAAAAAAAAATTAGGAGCAAAAGAAAGTTGAAGAATTAGGAACAACTTTCCCAGCTTTGAACATTTGTATTTGAATAGGGGAGAGACAGAGCGAGAGAGAGAGAAAGAGAGAGAGAGGAAATATGATAGTGTACTGTCATTGTGTAAAGAACATTGGCTCTTCAATCTGGAATTATGCCCAAAGGGCTATAAAAATGTGCATACCCTTTGACCCAGCAATATCACTTCTAGGGCTGTATCCCAAAGGGAGCATACAAGTGGGAAAAGGACCCATATGTATAAAAATATTTATAGCAGATCTTTTTCTGGTAGCAAAGAACTGGAAATCAAGGGGATGCCCATCAATTGGGTATGGCTAAACAAGTTGTGGCATATGAATGTAATGGAATACTATAGGGTTATAAGAAATGAGGAGCCCCCAATTGATAAATGATCAAAGGATATGAACAGGGAGTTTTCAGAGGATGAAATTAAAGATATCTATAAGCACATGAAAAAATGCTCTAAATCACTATTGATTAGAGAAATACAAATCAAAACAACTTTGAGGTACCACATCTCACCTGTCAGATTGGCTAAGATGACAAAACAGAAATTATAAATGCTGGAGAGAGTGTGGAAAAATTGGAACACTAATGCAGTATTGGTGGAGTTGTGAACTTATCCAACCATTCTGGAAAGCAATGTGGAAGTATGCTGAAAGGGCTATAATAAGTGCCTATCCTTTGAACCAGCAATACCACTTCTAGGGCTATATCCTAAAAAGATCATAGAAGTGGGTAGTGGACTCCTATGTACAAAAATATTTATAGCAGCTCTTTTTGTGGTCACAAAGAATTGGAAATCAAGGGGATGCCCATCAGTTGGGGAATGGCTGAACAAGTTGTGGCATATGAATGTAATGGAATACTACTGTGCTATAAGAAATGAAGAGCAGACAGATTTCATAATAACCCGGAGAGACTTATATAAACTGATGTTGAGTGAGAAGAGCAGAACCAGGAGAAATTTGTACACAATTACAGACACAACATATGTGTGACAACTAACTTTAATAGACTGGACTCCTCTCGCCCATGTAAGGTTATAAGACAATTCCAAAAGACTCACAATGGAAAGAGATATATATCCACATCCAGAGAAAGAGCTACAGAGTCTGAAAGCAGACTGAAGCAAACTGTTTGCTCTCTCTCTTTTGCTTGTTTTGTTTTGTTTCCTCTTATCCATTGTTCATTCCTTTGGTTAAAATCCTTTACAACCTGACCAATGTTTAATGTGAAGGTATTTGTAGATCCTATATCTGATTGCACACCACCATGGGGGGTGGGGGGAAAAAGAGAGAGAGGGAGAAAATTTGTAACTCAAGGGACTGTGGAACTGAATTTTGTAAACTAAAAGTAAATAAAGAGCCGGTGTTGGTCCAAGAGCCAGGAGGACAGATCTCCCGGGCCACCTCCATGTCTGGAAGAAACAACTGCCCAGCAACCTGCCACAGTTGCAGAAACTGATCAGGTGGGACCCCTCAGCCTACGTGGAGGAGTTTATGCAGCAGTATAATCACTACAAGTCCAATGTGGAAATTTTCAAATTACAACCAAATAAAGCCAGCTAAGAACTGGCTGAATTGGTGATGTTCTTGGCCCAGATTGGCCACTGTTATCCAGAACATCTGGTTGACTTACCCCAACAGCTGAAGGAGCTTCTTTCTTACAACCACTTGGTCTTGGATGCAGGTCTTCGAATGACATTTTGCAAAGCTTTGGTGTTGCTGAGAAACAGGAATCTCATCAATCCAACAAGTTTGCTAGAGCTGTTCTTTGAACTCCTGCATTGCCATGACAAACTTCTGTGAAAGACTTTGTATACTCATATTGTGACTGATATCAAGAATATTAATGCCAAACACAAGAACATTAAAGTGAACATTGTGCTGCAGAACTTCATGTACACCATGTTAAGAGACAGCAATGCCACAGCGGCCAAAATCTCTCTGGACATAATGATTGAGCTGTACAAGAGAAACATCTGGAATGATACCAAAACTGTGAATGTGATCACAAATGCATGCTTTTCTAAAGTGACTAAGATACTCATTGCCGGTTTAAAATTCTTCCTTGGTGAAGACAAAGATGAGAAGCAAGACAGTGATTCTGAGTCCGAGGATAATGGGCCCACAGCAAGAGATTTGCTTGTTAAATATGCCAGAGGAAAGAAAACCTCCAAACACAAAAAGAAATTGGAAAAGGCCATGAAAGTCTTGAAAAAACGAAAGAAAATGCCAGAGGTCTTTAATTTCTCAGCCATTCATTTGATTCACGATCCCCAAGATTTTGCAGAGAAGCTCCTGAAGCACTTGGAGACCTCTAAAGAGAGATTTGAAGTCAAGATGATGCTTATGGACTTATCTCCAGATTAATAGGAATTCATGAGCTCTTCCTTTTTAACTTCTATCCCTTCATACAGCAGTTCCTCCAACCCCATCAGAGAGAGGTGACAGAGATTGTTCTCTTTGCTGCCTAAGCTGCCCATCAGCTTGTACTCCCTGAGATTATTGAGTCCTTGCTCACGACTGTGGCCAACAATTTTGTCACTGACAAAAACTCTGGGGAGGTTATGACTGTTGGAATCAAAGCCATAAAAGAGATAATGGCCCGATGCCCTCTGGCCATGACTGAAGACCTTCTCCAAGATGTGGCCCAGTACAAGTTCCATAAAGACAAGAATGTGATGATGTCTGCTAGAACCTTGATTCAGCCTTTCCAAACTCTGACTCCACAGATGTTGCAGAAAAAGTTCAGGGCAAACCCACAGAGGCTTCAGTGGAAGCAAGGATTCAAGAATACGGTGAGTTAGATGCTAAAGATTACATTCCAGGGGCCAAAGTTCTCTATGTTAAGAGAGAAGTGGATGAGGAGGAAGATGATGCCTGGGAAAGCTCCAGCCTCAGTGAGGACTACGAAGAGAATGGCTAGTGGGTCCAGGTGCACCATTCCTCCAATGAAGAGCAGCTGGAAATAGCTGAGAAGCAGTGTGCCAGTGGAGGAGCGCAAGGCCAAGGAGGCTGCAGTCAGCATCAGATGCGTTTTGACCCAAGAAGATTTCCAGAAAATCCGCCTGGCCCAGCTCAAGAAGGAAATGGATGCTGCCCCAGGGAATCCCAGAAGGAGAATAATTTTGACATAGACAGTGAAAAGGAAGAAAGGAGGGAGTTGCTTTCCTTGAGGGACATCAAATATCTCCATAAAAAAACCCAAGCCTGACAAAGAGAGGCACCTGGCCATGGTGATGGCCGAGAAGACAGACAGAAAAGAATTTGTGAAGAAGAAAACAAAGCTGAACCCATTTGCTAGTTCCACAAACAAAGAAAAGAAAAAACAGAAGAATTTCATGATGATGAGGTACAGTCATAACATCAGGTCTAAAATGAAACATTCCTTCAGAGAAAACCAGTTGGTTCTATGGGATACACTTTTGAAAAAGAGGAAAAAGCTAATGAAATAACCATTACATGGGGTGACAGAGTGCTGTTTTTGCAGTACTGTGTTGGAGTAGCAAGGGATTCTTGTTGGCATAAGGAAGGGGAGCTCTGTATGTTGGAAGGTGTAGACTCACAGAATCTCTGAGCTGAAGAGAGCTCAGGAGCCAGCCAGCCAGCCCACATTCTCCCCATCCTGACAGCTGGTCACTATGCCTATACCTCATGGTCACCATGGAAAGGATGTCCTCTCCAACTGCACAGAATGGTGCATTAGCTAAAAGTATTTCTATTTTGAAAATGGAAAATTATCAATATCTGTAAAAATCTATAAAAAAAGAAATAATTTATTTGTCCAGTGGACATCTGTTTCATTGGTCAGCCCAGGATAGTGTGGAGCTGATGACAATGCAGGGGTAAGCCCTAACTTGATAGATCACCCACCTTGTGTTTGCCCAATGAGTCTGGTGACTGACCTACATACATATGGGCAGATTATTGTAATTCATACCAAAGGGTTAAATACTTTTAATAAGCATAAGGAAATAATTGGTGAATATCTTTCTTTTAAAAAAATAAACTGAACTGTACATTAAAAAATTAATTAATTAATTTAAAATTAAAAAAAAAAAGAAATGAGGAGCAGACAGACTTCATAATAACCTGAAGAGACTTATATAAACTGATGCTAGGTGAGGGGAGTAGAACAGGGAGAACTCTGTACACAATAACAGACAAAATGTATGTGTGACAACTAACTTTGATAGACTGGGCTCCTTTCAGCAATGCAAGGTTATAAGACAACTCCAAGGGACTCATGATGGAGAGGGCCATCCACATCTGGAGAAAAGAACTACAGAGTCTGAACACAGATTGAAGCAAATTACTTGCTTTCTCTCTTTTTTGTTTTGTTTTTTTCTTCTTGTTATTCATTCCATTGGTTATAATTCTTCTTTGCAACTTGACTAATGTTTAATGTGAAGATATATGTAGAACCTATGTCATATTGCATGCCGCCTTGGGGGGAGGGGAAGGGAAGAGAAGAGGGAAGGAGAGAAAATTTGGAACTCTAAAACTTCTGGAACTAAATGTTATAAACTAAAAATAAACAAATTTTTAAAAAAGAACACTGGCTCTTACAGTCAGAGGACCTGGGTTAAAATCATACTTGTCATACTTGATACCCATGCGACCTTGGGTAAGTCACTTAATTGAACCCCAGTTTCCTAATCTGTAAAATGAGGGGGTTGAATTAGATGGCCTCTGAGGTCCCTTCTTATTCTAGAGCCAAGATGCTATGAAATTGTTGTTGTCCATTTGAGTAGCGTCTGACTCTTCATGACCCCATTTGGGGTTTTCTTGGCAAAAATACTGAAGTGGTTTGCCATTTTCTTTTCCAGCTCATTTTACAGATGAGGAAATTGAGGCAAACAGGGTTAAGTGATTTGCCCAAGGTCACAACTAGTAAGTGTTTGAGGGCAGATTTGAATTCAGGAAGATTAATCTTCCTGATTCCAGTCCCAGTGCTCTATTCACTATGCCAATGATCCTGTGAAATACATACATTTGAATTCTAGCCCACAATGCCAGGCCTGAAGTTAAAAAAGCAAGCCAAACTAAAGAGAGAGAAAGAAAAAGGCACTGGCCAGGAGGGCAAGAGGCAGTTAGGAATCAAAAGCACAGTGGCACCCACCAGAGCAAGTAACGGCTCTAACCACTGAAGAAACTCAGCTATAGACTTCCTTGCTACTACGAGAAAGAGAGAGAAACAGGCTAAACTAGGAAGTTATACAGCTGAAAAAGAAAGGCTTAAGAGGAAAGGGAGCTTGAATTGTAGACTCTTAATGGTCAGGATCAAACTAGGAGGTATATCATCCCACAGCAACTTCAAACAAAGCTGGGTTGAAGAAATGTCTTGAACTGGTCAACATACAGATCAAATCTACTATGTTACCATTCAGGATTTTACTGCAGAAAAACCACAATTAGAAGTTATATTGTGTTATCATAGATTTCGGTTACACCACACTGAAAAAAAATTACCCACTGTAAGCTATGCTTGCTTGCTTTTTCTCAGGTAAATGTTGTGATTCCTGAATAGTAGATTGTAATGGAAAATTAATTTTAAAATCTGCTCAAGGAAGAAAAATTAAAATACCTTGAAAGGTTTTCCAATTTTTTAGTTACTGCAAAGTTTGTATAACTTGATTGTTATGAGAAGAGTTGAGTGATCTCACACTTAGCTATATTTCTCATATTAGATAGGATTTTGAAATTCCAGCTAGATTCATACAAGTAAAATGAAAGAACCATGAGAAGGTTGGACCAGTCATTTCAACCATTTTAGTAATGTATTCAGATCACCACAAGATAAATCAAGTAATCTCCATCAATCACTGGGACAAGTCCCAGGATTAGATAAGCTGTGTGGAAATCCAATTTGGTGGCCACACATTGACATAGTATCATCCAAAGAACTAAAATTTCACAAAACAAATGGAACAGTATGAGAGGTGGGGGAGAAGAAATAATGAATGAGAATATAAGAATGACCACAGTGAGTCAGCCAAGAGTACATCCATTGTCTCTACTGAACTTCCAAAAATGGCACTGTGAGATGTTGTTGGAACATGTGATTCCTATTTTCTCTGTATGAAGCTGTCTTAAAGGGTTAAGGATGACAAAAGAAATAGTTTCATAAAAAAGGAAGTTTCATAGGAAGGCACATACAAACTGATGCCAAATGAGGTGAGCAGAACCAGAAGAATAATTTACACAATGACAACACAACAAAAACCAACTTTGAAAGACTTAAGAACTCTGCTCAACATAATGACTAACCATGATTCCAGGTAATTGTTGAATTCTACTACTACCTACCTCCTGACAGAGAGGTGGTAGATTCAGGATAGAGAATGAGATACATGTTTTGGATATGGCCTATGTGGGAATATGGTTTTACTGAACTATGCATATTTGTTACAAAGGCTTTATTTTTATTTTTTCTTTTCAATGAATGATAGGGTAATAGTGAGAGAAAATAAATGTTTGCCAATGAAAAAGAAAATTTAAATAAACAAAAGTTTAAGGAAATATTCCTACATTTCTGTTCTTCAAAACTCTTATTCTTTCTGGATATCACAGCTAAGCATGCTGGGTGTGGCAGTAGATGCCTATAATCCTTGCTACTGGAGAGACTGAGGTTGCTGGATCACTTGAGCTCAGGAGTTCTAAGCTGCAATGGGCTAAGCCAATGGAATGTCCATGCTAAGTCTGATACAATATGGTGAGCCCCTAGGACCTCCAAATATGTAAAAAGGGGTTCAACTAGGCCAGGTGAAAAACAAAGCAGGTCAAAGTTCCTATGCCAATTAATAATGGGATCAGAGACATGATGGATCAATGTACTTCCAGCCTGGGGGTGGGGGTGGGGAGAGAAGGGGGTAAGAGAAGGAGGAAAGTAGAGAAAAGAGAAACTGTTAAAGGCTAAAACCCTAATCCTGGAAAAACTGGGCAATTGAACAGAAAGCCAAATCAGAGAGGAAGGAACCAATAAATAAGGTAGTAATGTAGTTAACAAAACTAGGATATAAGGCAAGGTTTCTGTTTTGTTTTTTTAACATCTCTTGTTTTTATATAACCTTTATATTTGAATATTCTTCCTTACTTCCCAATTCATAAGGTATCTCTTAAAATTAAAAAAAAAATTTTTTAAGAGGAAAAAAAGTTCCGCATAACCAACTAGTATGTTGATAGCATATATGATATTATACCTCCACAATCTCTGTTGATAGCATATATGATATTGTACCTCCACAATCCCCCACCTCGGCAAATAAAAGAGGGAACTACATTTTCTCAATGTTTTCCCTAAGTCTAAGCTTTTTGTATAATTATAATACATATTGTTCTTCTAGTTCTTTTTTATTTGACTTTGCATCAATTCACATTTCTTCCTATGATCCTCTATCATAGGTTCCCAGAGTGAGTGATACTACCCTTGTGGGGTGCTGGAACAATCCAGGGGAATGGTGGTAGTCTCAGGTACAATTGGAGGAACATTGAATAAAAATAAGGGAGAGATGGAAGAATAAAGAAAGAAGAGAAGAAAATTTTGAAAAACCATTCATACATGTTTCATCTGTTTTATAACAGAGTTAAAGTCATAGTGATTACATTATTTTCCAAATAAACAAAAAATGTAAATTATAACTGATCATTGGTCAAGTCCACCAACAGGTCTTAACAAGCGTTAGCAGGTAAGTGGCTTGCATATTGTCGGGAAGTCCAGCACGCATTGGCAGGAATATATGAGTGTTATGACCTGTTTATAATACAATATTATACAGTTACATGACATAATATTGAGTCACCAAAATTTAAATGCAGGAAAAAACCCATAAATTTACAATAAATTATTAAATTTAAGATGCGTCATTCTAAAAATTTTTATTTATATATTTCGGAAATGATGCAAATTTCAAAAAGAAAATGTTAAAGGGTTAAAGAAAGTAGATTTCTAGGGAGTGCTGAGTAACTTTTTTGAAAAGGGAGGGGCAGGCCAAATGAGTTTGGGAACTTCTACTCTAAATTCTTTATATTCATCATTTCTTCCAGCACAGTAATATTTTATTATAGCTTTGTCCTACAGTTTATTTAGTTATTCCTCAATTGGTAGGCATCTACTTTGTTTTCAGTTATTCGCCACCACAGAAAGTCTCTCTATGAATGTTTCAGCTTACATGGGACATTTGAGCAAGGCTTGGTTTTAAGGAACAAGGCAAGAGCCCAACCACAACAAGAAATCAGAAATGAGGTTGACTTGATACTGAGATCTCCAAACCTATTAACTGATGACATGTTTCTCTTTTTGGGGGCCTAAATTGTTCCCTGAGAACCTCATCTGTAGGAACGAAAGGGTTGTGGGGAATAGGGAGTCCAGGCAGTTGTTATCCCTTTACTCGTGCTCCGGATACTGAAGTAACTAGGTAGCACAGGGGTTAGAGAACAGGACTGGAAGTTACTTCAGATGCTTGATACCTGTGCAGCCATAGGTAAGCTACTTAACTGCTTTGTCCCTCAGTTTAATTATCTATAGAATGTGATGGTTGGAACTGATGGCCTCTAAGGTTTTTCCCAGCTTCAAATGCAAGGCATGTTCCTATGACTCTCCCCACCAAGTGATACCATGCATACCCTTCCTGAAGGGAAAACTACCAGCATCCTGTACTTTTACAATATAAACCAATGAACTAGAAAAATGTTCTCTTTTAACAATTATCATGAAAGCCTATGTTTCTAGAATACTTAAAAAGTTTCCAGAAGACTTTCTTCACAGCTATTCTATGAGGTAGAGTTTTTTTTCAGTCATTTTCAGATGTATCTGACTCTTTGTGACCCCACTGGAGGTTTTCTTTGGCAGAGACACTGGAGTAGTTTGCCATTTCCTTCACCAGCTCATTTTGCAGATGAGGAAACAGGCAAACAGGTGAAGTGATTTGCCCAGAGTCACACAGCTAGTAAGTGTCTGAGGCTGGATATTCAACCTTGTTTACAATCATTCCTATAACACAGATGAGTATTACTATACTTTTCCCTTAAGAGAACATGTGGGATAAGCACTAGTTTTAAAGCCAAAAGATGTGTTCAAATTCCACTTCTGATGCTTAAGGCCTGAGTGACCCTGGGTAAGTCATTTAATCTCACCACACCTCAGTTTCCTGAAGGGACTGGATGAGGGGACTTCTGAGGTGGCTTCCAATTCTAAATTTATGATACTTTAATAGGTAAAGAAGCAAAGACTTAAAAATTTCAGTAACTTTTTCCATAGCCAACCATTAGTATAATCACAAATAGAATACAGAATAATTTTCAATAGGGTATCAGTTAACAAAATTAAAGGAAAAAGGGACAGAGTGATTTATTGAACAGGGGCCTCGAGTTCATCAGTTTCAAAGCTTAGCAAGTTTTAACATTGGTTGATTGCATCCAGGCAGCATGTACGGAAACAAACTAGAGACACCATATTTGCAGAAATCACTGCCAGTTTCCCTAAGAAGTAGAAATTCAAACTCCAAGCTATGACTGCCCTCATGCCCACAAAACTAGCTGAAAAGTGAACATTTGGATCAAACTAGGCTGTAATTTTTCCAAATATTTTTACTCTAGTGAAAATATTTTAACTGAATGAATCATGTGTTTATTTTGGTATCATACAGACCTAACCTATTGTCTCCCAAAGTCCCAGAAATTTTCATAGCTCATTTTATTATAAGGAAATATGACAGTTTGAAAGTAGTTCCAATGCCAATCAGCTACAATTCCACATTATTACTATCATTATATTAATAATTAATAAAAATAATTATGATAATGGTGATGATAACCATCATAATAACGAATTATAGAGTACTTCATATTTGCAAGGTTCTTTACAATCAGTTTTATTAGGGCAGGTCTGGGCAAACTTACACATCCACTTTTGCCAGAACACTGAGGTAAAAAAGAGATCTTAATTTACCAAGATTTTTCCAGAATCCCACAACCTAGAATGTTAGCAAAATACCACATGGCAATAACCCAGAAAGCTCCCTACTCTTTTCCTTAGGGGGGCAGCAGACACACCACCTGCATGGGTGGCGTCACCCTAAGCAACCAACTGCCTGAACCTGCCAAGAAATGCTAAACCGTCTCAACTGAACAGGAAAAAGGATTGTTACTCAGATTTAAAGGTTGTTATGGGAAGCACAACAGCAGCCAGCAGATCCCCGACCTTAAAAAAAAAATCGTCCCTATAGCCAAAGGAGCATTTGAGTTTGTTTGTGGGTCAAAGAAAATCCAGTTGACAATTTAATTTCAGCAGCAGTAGGTGTCCTAATTCTATGAAATTAACCACAGTTTGGGCTGTTGCTTTTTCTATCTTGTAAAAATGCAGGTGTTCCACATCAGGAAGTTAGAAGAGTTTTAAGGTAAATTTCAAAAGTGAGAAAGATTCACTGCCAAATCCTGGCACAGAAAAAAAAAACTTACCTGCCCACCCACATCACTGTATAGATTCTGAAGTCATGGAATTATAGACTTAGAACTGGAAGAGACCATAATGGTCATCTACTCCAGCTTTATTTTACAGATTAAGAAACTGAGTCCCACATACCCTATGTGGCTTGCGCAAGGTCAAAGACTGAATTCAAACACAGGTCCTCTAACTCCAAAGATGTTGTTCTTTCCATCCCACCAAGATGGACCCTATACTTAACTTCATTCAACACGTTTGTATAGCCTGCCTATGCACCATCAACATCAAAGATTCATCGAACATTTGGTGTGTGCTAGACACTGGGAAATCAAAGAAGAAGACGAGATTCACACACTTGAGGCGCTCTCAGTCATCTTAGGAACCAGTACGTTTCTACGATGCAGAAGAAAGAACACTACACTTGGGAGTGAGAGGACTTGGGTTTGCATCTGAGCCTTATTCTTTACTCCCTAAAATAGGGCATCCGAGGCTTTTAGTCCTAGTTCTGAGATGAACTAGCTGTGATCCAAAACACTTCACCCTTGTCAGCTTCAGTATCCCTGATCCTACTGATGAGATGTGGCTTGGAGACCAGAAAAAATCTCTTTCAACTATCCCATTCTATGAATACGAACAGTAGATAGAGGATAGATAGCTTGAAAATGTTTGTGTATGTAGCTGTTTAACTGTATCAACAGTATTTTCAATAATAGATAAAGGACAGAATGAACTTTTCAGTTATTTGCCCGTTCTAGGGCCCTTAATTCACATGCAATAATCTCACTAAGAATTCAGTATCAGTATGATGCGGGTCATTATTAAGCTTCAGATTATATAGAAATAGGTGAAGATGGTATCACTCAAATGCACTTATCAGGGGATAGAAAGTCCATGTCAAAATCACTGTGCAGATTCTATCTAAACAAATGTTTGGACACAATACAAACCTAGAGAAACTAACCAGAACGTATTTATTGAGGGCCTGCTATGTATTCAGTACCATACTAGTCCCAGGGAGAGTGGGAGAAATTTACAAGGGGATAAAGAAAAATATTCAAAAAAATTATAAGACATGGTCTCTATTCTCAAGTAATATGCAATAAAATAAAATAGATTGCTGTTTTATGAAATAAACTTAACTGGTGCCTTTTACTTGACATCATATCAAAGAATCATAGGTTTAGAGCTGGAAGGACCTCATGGGTCATTGACTCTAGCCCTCTCCTTTCATAGATGAAGACACCAAGGCTCACAAAAGTGAAGTGGCTTGCCCAAAGGTCATACAGAGTAAGGCAAGATTTTAAGTTGTCTTCTCATTCCATGTTCAGCACTCTCAACTGCTATGCCACACTGATATGAGTCATTTCTAGATTCAGTCCCAACTCCAGCACCTAGAATTTAACTCTCCCTTGGAACAAAGAAAATTTATTAAACAAAACCAACAAATATAATAAACACATCTGACAATGTATGTAACAGTCTGTCTCTATCGTCCTCTGCCTCAATGCCAATATTTCATTTTCTGTTCTCTGGGACCAAGGCTAACCTTTCTTTTATTCTTTCCATTTACATTATCATAGTTATTGTATATGTTGTTCTTATAGGTCAGTATATTTTGCTATTTACCAGTTCATAAAAATCTTTTCAGGTTTCTCTTAATTCTTCATAGTTACCATATTTTACTGCACAATAAGAGTCTATTATATTTATAGAACACTATTTATTCAGCAATTCACTAATCTATGATCATCCACATTTACCATCTATGTTTAAGAGAAGACCTGTTACTCTTGGACAGTAATGAATGATGACAGTTTTCAAAGGAAGAAATCTAAGCTATTAATAATCATATGAAAAAATCTCCAAATCATTAAAAATTAAAACAACTCTGATGTTTCACCTCACATGCATCAGATTAACTAAGTTGACCCCCCCCCCAAAAAATGAGAAATATTGGAGGAGCTACAAGAAAACAGATTAATGCACTGTTGGTAGAGCTATGAATTGATCCAGCCATTCTGCAAAGTCACTTAGAATTCTACTTTAAAAGTTACTAAGTTGCGTATACCCTTCAACCCCAAAATACTAGGTCAACACTCCCAAAGAAAACAAAGAAAGAAGAAAAGAACCCATACATAGAAAAATATGTATTACAACTCTTATTATTGTGGCAAAGAAAAGGAAACTAATAGGGCTCCCACACACAAGGGGATGGATGGACAAATCATGATACATTACTATGATGAAACATTATTGTGCCGTAAGAAATAATAAAAAGGATAGTTTTAGAGAAACTTGGAAAAACGTATAAACTGGTGCAGAATCAAAAGAGCAGAACCAGAATTATATATATATATATATATATATATATATATATATATATATATATATATATATGTATAGATAGATAGATAGATAGATATGAACAAGATCATTGTAAAGAAAACCACTTTGAAAGATTTAAGAACTTTGATCAGTCCAATGACCAACCATGATTTCAGATGAAACATATGACATTTCCTGACAGAGAAGTGATGGACTCAAGATGAATAATGAGACATTAATTTTGTAACATGGACCATTTAGGATTTTTTTTTTTTTGCTTAACTATGGATATTTGTGCCAAGGGTTTTCGTTTTCTTTTTCTTTTTTTTTTTATTATTTTTTATTGAGTGAGGAGGTAAGAGAAAGAGAAAATAAATGCTTATAATTGAAAAAAATTTTCTTAAATTATAATATATACTTTCAAGTTTAAATGTTCTAAATCAATTGTTACAGAGCAATATTAGTTGCCATTCAAATAAAGTACTGCAGCTATAATCCAGGAGTACATTTTTCTGTGTCTATTAGGGCATATGACTATTGGTCCAATGTGGGACATATCATGACCACTCCAGGCACCATTATTTTTCTTCATATCAAAATTTGAATGATCATATCTTATTCTTCTTAAGAAAAATACCCACAATGTGCTGGGCACTGGGAATTCAAAAGAATTCCAATACAATAGGAACTGGTCTAAATAAGCACCCCTTTCACTGTCCAATGGAGATCCATAAAAAATCAATAAGAAATATGTCTTTCATGGACCAAGGACATTAAGCAAAAGACTAAAATCATACCTGTTAACTACAGAGACTTTGGTCCCAGAAGACTTGACAAGGATGAAAATTTCACTTGGAGTATATTTCTTCTGTATATATATTTCTTCCACATTTAAACTGCTCAACAATTCTTTACACAGGGCCTTGTATTAACAGATCTTAGAAATAAATGCCTACCGAAAATATCCAGTATGTTCAAGGGTGTGCTAGAGCCAGCCTGGATAGGCTTGAGAATTTTCAGTATGAGTATCTACACTTTAGAAATCAACAAAAACCACAAATCAGGCAGGGCTTGATTTGTTGTCTGGATTGTCTAAACGGAGAAAATGTGAATAATGGTGATTAAACTTAAAAATGTGCCATGTGTACTTTTTTTCATAAAGTTGGTTGTTAGCATTTAGCAGAATACTTGTACGCTGTATGCTTTGCTTTAGAAATGTCATGCGTGTTGGTGTCAAATTTGACACCTCAAAATGTCCATTACTCTTTCTGTCAGATACCTTTACCCTAATACTTTACCTGATTCCCAGTTTAAAAAAGAAGTAAGAGCAGTGTAGAAGATGGGAATAGGAACAAACTCTTTCTGCCAGATTCATAGTTGCAGGAGAAATACAGTGGATCCCCCAAAGCAAGGGATTCTAAGTCAAGAGAGTTGGATTTGAATCATGATTATTTAATCTTTCTTGGCCTCAGTTTCTTCACCCGCAAAATGAAGAGGCTGGACCAGGGACCTGGTCTAAGGGACCTCACAACTTAGAATTAATTATCAAGCACATAATATCTGTGTGATCACATGTAACTCCCTTAGCCTCTCTGAATCTTGATCATATCATATAAAAATTTTGGTTAATAATATTTACACTAGCTATCTCATAGGACTCTTGTGAGGAAACTAAAGTGCTACATAAATGCTGGTTATTATCATAGGCAGGACAGACCATTTATGAATAAGGGAAAGAATGAAAGTTCACCTTGAAGAAGTAGGTAGGTTTATGTGGTGTTTAAAGAATCTGAGAATAGGATATTCTGGAGAGACAGATACACATAAAGATAGATGTATGATAGATATGTATTACATTTAAAACCTACACAAATTAGTTTGGGTTATCTTGGATCAGGAGCCGGGAAGACCTGAATATAAAGTCCACCCAAATATTTACTATCCGTATGACCCTGAGAAAGTCACTTAACATCTCTTTACCTCAGTTTCCTCAACAATGAAATGAGGATAATAATAGCACACACTACCCAGGTTTGTTATGAGGAACAAATGAAATAATATTTGTACAGCGCTTGGCTAACCTAAAAGCACTATATGAATTCGAGTTATTATTATTATTTTATTAATATTATCTTACCCAAACCCAGAATGACAGAATCTTGGTCATCCAATTCGATGTATACCTGAATGATTTTCCCTTCCACAAAATATCTGACAAGTAGTCATACAATATCCTTTTTAAGAGAAATGAGAAGAAAACCACTATTTCCCAAAGTAGCTTTGAAAAAGCCACGAAATGTTCAGGACTAAAAGAGCATGGCAGAGCCCACTCTTCACTATAACTGAGGACTCTAGCTAAAACCAGAAGCAGAAAGAAGCTCCATAATCACATGCCTCAAGGAGCCATGCCTGGCCCTCTGAGACAATGTGCCCAGCAGAGCAGTATCTGACAGGTTGTACACTGAATGGAGATAATGAGTTCAGTCAGAGAGAAATCATTCAGCAAAGGCTAGTGGGTTCAAGAAAAATTGGAATAGTAAAATGCCATCACTGGAAGACAGTGACAGTCTTCTAGTACTGGAAAAATGAGTTTCTCTCCACATGTGGGCCCTGCTACATGTATTCCCTTCATGTGTGCCTTCTGTGTACCTTTCCCATTGACGGTGGGCTCCTATGTGGAAGAACAGAACCCAAATTTAGGGGAAAGTATTTTATTAATGCTTTATTTACTATACATTTTCATTAAATGACTTTGCTTCATCTAATTGTGTCTTCTAATAAAGATAACACATTGGTAGGTTTTTTTTTTAATTTTAGTTTACATCATTCATTTCCACAAAATTTTGAGTTACAAATTTTCTCCCCATCTTTCCCCTACCCCCTGCCCCAAAACAGCCATCCCAGTGTATCCCCCCTACCCCATTCTATTCTCTCCTATGTCTTCCCCCCTCACCCCTCTGACTTTTCAGTAGGGCA
>JAQQSU010000190.1:0-20388 GCA_028627135.1 Pseudochirops cupreus
GTACAAAAATATTTATTGCAGTTCTCTTTGTGGTGGCAAAAAACTGGAAATTAAGGGGATGCCCATCAATTGGGGAATGGCTAAACAAGCTGTGGTATGAATGTAATGGAATACTATTGTGCTATAAGAAATGGGGAGGAGATAGACTTCGTATTTACCTGGAGAGGTTTATACAAACTGTTGCTAAGTGAGAAGAGCAGAACCAGGAAAAATTTGTACACAATCACAGACACATTGTATACAATGAGAGACACAAAGCATGTGTGACAACCAACTTTGATAAACTGGACTCTTCTCAGCAATGCACAGTTATAAGACAACTCTACAAGTCTCAGGTTGGAAGGAGATGTCTATATTCAGAGAAAGATCTAGAAAGAACAGAGTTTAAATGGAGACTGAAGCAAGCTACATGCTATCATTCTTTTCCATGTTTGGTTTTGTTTCTTCTTTCCCATTGTTCACTCCATTGGTTACAACCCTTCTATACAACCAGACTAATGTCCAATGTGAAATTATTTGCAGATCCTATCTATACTTGATTGCATGCTGTCATGGCAGAGGGTGAGGGGGAGAGTAAGGGGAGAAAATTTGAAACTCAAGGGACTGTTGAACTGAATCTTGTAGACTAAAAATAAACAAACAAATCAATCAATAAAAAAAAATATATGGTACTGGCTAAGAAAAGAGTGGTGGATCAGCTATACAAGACACTGTAGTGATTTACTGTTTGATAAACCCAAAGATTCCAGCTACTGAGATGAGAACTCACCATTTGACAAAAACTGCTGGGGAAACTAGAAAATAGTATGGCACAAACTGGGCATAGACCAATATCTTATACCATATACCAAAATAAAGTCCAAATGGTACATGGTTTAGATATAAAGACTGATGCTATAAATAAGTTAGAAGAACAATGAAAAGATTACCTATCAGATTTACGGAGAATTGAAAAATTTATGACCACACAATAGAGAACACTATAAGATACGAAATGGATAATTTATTACATTAATTTGAAAAGTTTCTATACAAACAAAGCCAATGCAACCAAGATTAGGAGGGAAACAGAAAACTGAGAAAGAATTTTTATATCCAGGGTCTCTGATTAAGACCTCATTTCTAAAATATATAGAGAACTGAGTTGAATTTACAAGAATACAATTCATTCCCCAATTGATAAATGGTCAAGGGATATGAACAGTTAGTTTTCAAAGGGAGAAATTAAAGCTGTCCATAGTCATACGAAAATATTACTCTAGATCACTAATAGTTAGAAAAATGCAAATCAAAAAAACTCTGAAGTACCTAATCATAACCATGATATTGGCTAACATGACAAAACAGGAAAATTATAAATGTTGGAGAAAATGTGGGAAAATTGGAACACTAAGGCATTCTTCACTAGTGGCATTGTGAACTGATCAACCATTTTGAAGAAAATTTGGAACTATGCCCAAAGGGCTATAAAAATATACATATTCTTTGAGCCACTATATCACTTCTAGGGCTATATCCCAAAGAGATAATAAAAATGGGAAAAGGACCCTCATATACAAAAATATAAGCAGCTCTTTTTGTGGTGGCAAAGAATTGGAAATTGAGGGGATGACCATCAATTGGGGAATGGCTGAACAAGTTGTGGTATATGAATGAAATGAATACTATTGTACTATAAGAAATCACGAGCAGGCAAACTTCAGAAAAACCTGGAAAAACTTATATGAACTGATGCTGAGTGAAGTAAACAGAACCAGGAGAATATTGTACACAGTTACTGCCACATTGTGTGGTGACAAACTGTGATAGACTTAGCTCTTTTCAGCAATGCAAGGTTATAAGACAACTCTAAAAGGCTCATGTTGGAAAATGCTATCCATATCCAGAGAAACATCTAGGGAGTCTGAATGCAGATTGAAGCATATTATTTGCTCTTTCTCTCTTTGTTGTTGTTGTTTTGTTTTGGTTTTGTTTCTTCTTTTCATAGTTCATCCTATTGGTTCTAATTCTTCTTTACATGTGACTAATATGAAAATATGCTTAGGGGCGGCTAGGAGGTGCAGTGAAAAGAGCACCAGCCCTGGAGTCAGGAGGACCTGATTTCAAATCCAGCCTCAGACACTTGACATACTTACTAGCCATGTGACTTTGGGGCAAGTCACTTAACCCCAATTGTCCTCCAAAAAGCAAAAAAAAAAATATGTTTAATAAGAATGAAAATGTAGAACTATATCAGATTTCATTCTGTCTTGTGAAGGGGGGAGGGCAGGAAGGGGGACAAAATTTAAAACTAAAAAGTCTGTGGAACTCAATGTTAAAAACTAAAAATTAATTAATTATTTTTTTAAAAGAAAAAAGTTCACCTTCTGACATAGTTCTTGGATTACTTTTGGGAGCAAATATGCTTCTGGAGAATGGAAATAATAATGTACTTTAGATCCAGAAGAGGGGAAAGAACTAGTTTTAGAAATTATATGCTTTCATTAAATTCTGAAGTTTACCAAAGTACATGAAAAAAGATATCAAGAAAACAATTGCTGTCTTCAAGGATTTTAAGGGTTTCTATTTCTAAGAATGGTTTTATTCTGCTTAGCTCCAAAGATAAAATACAGAACAATTGTAAAGGTAAATTTAGGTTTTTATTTATTTACATAAAGAAATATTCCCCAATAATTAGAGATATAGAAGAGTAAAATGGAGTGCCTTGGATTGTTGAGACATTCCCTTCCTTGGAGGTCTTTGAGCAAAGGCCAGGGTTTCATTTTTCAGTCATGTAATAGAATGGGGTTTTGTTCAGGTATGAATTGGACAACAAGACCTCTGGATACTCTTCACACTTTGAGGATCTGATTCTGTGAAACTGGACCTGAACAAGAAACAATTCAGACCTAAGGACATACAGTCTAATAATATGCCCATTAGTTTGAAGGAAACTATGAGAAAATGCTTTTGTTTTTTCAATTTTTTCCATTTTTTCTCCAACACCTTCTTAGTATGGAATATTTCAAAATTGTGGGTATTATGAGTAATCTGGGACTAGACCACACTGGT
This sequence comes from Pseudochirops cupreus, assembly GCA_028627135.1. Lineage (NCBI taxonomy): Eukaryota > Metazoa > Chordata > Mammalia > Diprotodontia > Pseudocheiridae > Pseudochirops > Pseudochirops cupreus. The sequence continues at coordinate 3,052 of JAQQSU010000190.1, forward strand.
TTGTAGAAGGAAAAAGAAACAAAGAAGAAAAATAAAATAAGATTACAAGGGTATTGCAAAAAAAAATGGAAAGTAGAATTCATAGGTCAGGAAGTGCCAACCAAATGTACTATTCTACTGAAACCTGAAGTTTAATAGCCATAGTAACGATCAAGCAGGACAGCTTCAAAAGTTATATATTGGATTTATTATGTACTTAAGAAAAGTAAGCTATACATAATGGATATTTACAGTTTCATAAACAATACTCTTTTCCTATTCCTCTGTAACTATATTTATATGTAATTTGCTGTTTGTTAAGTTCAGTCTTTTAAAAAATAACATAATATGTGTATTATGAGGAGGAATTTCTTCTTTCTGCTTTGACCATGAGTCTATGGTGAAGAGGTTTTAGGAATTAGGATGGAGAATTAATCAAGAGAGTAGCTAGACAGGTGAAAGACTACATGAACCATATGTAAATGAGTTATAAGAATTGGATCAAAGAATCAGTTTCTCACAAAGGTTCCAAGTATTCCCTTTTGGTATAATAATGGCCAGCCAGTCTGAACCTTCTCTCCCACAATTTGTTTTCCCATTCACCAAAGCCTCTTGGATTTCACCATTTTGATAAAAACCTGCTACTAACCCAACCTGATGATGCACACTTATTCATATTACATTCAAATTTCATTCCTTTCTCCAGAGGAGGATTTTGTTTTATCTATCCATGGACTTTCCTAATAAACTTGGCCAATCACTAGGCCCAAAGAAATATGATGCTTCACATACTCTCTTTAAAGTATAGAAGTCTTAAGAAAGTAAAGATCAGAATGAGTACCTTGTGAGGGTAGATAATTAACTACACAAGGGATCTTTTAGCTCACTTAATCCAAATATCTTATTTTAAACATGAGAAAACATTTGGCCAAACCATTATGGGAAAGAATTTGCAGGTACATGCTTTAAAGTCACTAAACTATGCCTACTCTTTTACACACTGATACTACCTCTATGAATATACTCCAGAGATTTTTTTCAGTACAGAACAAAAAGGATTAATTAAGCTGTCCATAGTCATATGGACTAATTGCACTAATTAATTAATTAGTGCAAGAATGTTTATATCAGCACTTTTTATTGTTGTAATAGAAGAGGAAACAGCAGAAAACATCTAAATTCCTAGAGAAAATATAGTAGATGACTAACATAATTATTAGGCCATAAGAAATGAAAAAAAAGATTCAGAAAAACCTGGGAAGACATGTGAATTAATGCATAGTGAATAGAACCAAGAGAATATCAGTCCTTAATGAGTGATTTTTCATTCAAAAAGGACTTGGTATATGCAGATTGTCAATCATCTACCAATTTTGACTGCTAGGCTTGTATGTCATCTAGGGCAGCCTGGGGGTGAGGGGAGGTTCATGAACTTTATAAAAAATATTTGACAACTTCTTCCAATATATTTGATTTCCATTTAAAAACACTATTCTGAGAAGGGGTCATAGGTTTCACTGAGCTTCCAAAGCAGTCCATGATACAAAAAAAAAAAAAAAGGTTATGAACCCTTAGAGATATATTTTTCAAAAAGTCTCTAAGGTTTTTCTCCATATTATCACACCCCCCCCCCCCAATACCTCTCCTATTACTAACCTCTGTTTTTCTAACAAAGGCAAAATTATTATTCCATTTACCTCATTTTGGAGTTATGCTTAACTCTTCATTCTTTCTCAACATTCCCATCCTTACCCAGATTTCTAGCTTCAGTTCAGCTCTTCATAAGCATTTAATTTTTCTATCCATAGCTAATCTCTTTCCTAAGAATCAGGGACTCACAATAACTGGACTTTGGATTTCTATAGATAGATACCTAACCCAAACAGAACTAAATATATTCCTACCTCCAGCCAGTTTTCTCCCAAAATGGTTTAATTTCTCTTAAGGAGCCTGCCATACTTCTCTAGACCCTTAACTTTGCAACCTTAGAATTTAACCTTTCACTTTCCCTCAAATGTTGCATGAACAGAGGATGTCAACTTATGTAGGCACTCAAGTTATAACCCATTTCAGTGGCAGGGTTTAAAAGACTAAGAACAGTGAAATTCCAAATACTGGGACTCCTGGGACCCCCACCTCATTTTCTGATCAGCTGGAAAGTCCTGTTTTATCTATTCCCTATGATGTCACATCTCTCATTCTTCTCACATGACTACCACCATAGCTCAATTCTTTGTAGCCTTTTACCTTTCCTTTTGAAACATATTTCTAAAGAGCCACTCTTCCTCCAGTCTCCTCTGTCTATGATCTATTAACCACAAGGCTACCAAACTGATATTCCTGAAATGCATGTCTGATTTCATCACTCCCCTGCTCCTCTGACTCTAGGATGATAGGAATTTCTCTGGCTTTTAAAGCAATAATCAAACTTATCTTTCTAAGTTGATAGTATATTATTCCTCATCACGCTGTGTTCTAGATGAGCAGGTCTTCTTGGCATCTCCTATGAACAATATTCAGTCTCCCACATTTGAATCTTTGCAAAAACTGTCACCTGAAATGCTATTCCTCCTTACCTATATGTCTTGAAAATACTAGCTACCTTCAAGGATTAGCTCACATTTGCCTCCTGTAAAAGGATTTCCTCATCCCCCCAATTGTTAGTGCCTCCAGAAAGCACTTTGTTTTTATTTTTTATTTCATTGTGTTTAGTTTATTTTGAATATGATATAATCTTCATTGCAATGTTAGTTCCTTGACAGCAGAAATTGTCTTGCTAGCCAGTGCAGTAGATGGAGCTCTGGGCCGGAAGTCAGGAAGATCTGAATTCAAACCTGACCTCAAACACACATTGGCTATGTGACCTTGGACAAGTCACTTAACCTGTTTACTTCCATTTCCTCATCTGTAAAATGGGAATAATAATACCTACTTGGCATGATTGTTGCCAGGAATAAATGAAAATGAAATGTTTGAAAATGCTTAGTATAGCCGTAGGTATTAGTAGGTATTAGATAAATGCTATCCGTCATGATAATATGTATCTTCATATAATGTATTTAATAAATATTTGCTTTACTGGGAAATAAGATATACAGGCATTGGGGTATAGAAAGCTATCTTCCTTTCTGGAAAGTTGGGGAGGAGGTGATGGGGGAGGATATAAGAGAGAACAGATTAGGGGAATGGGTATTCAGTAGGCTTGATATTTTGGGGTGGGATAGGGGAAAGATGGGGAGAAAAAAATTGTAACTCAATATTTTTGTGTAAATGAATGTTGAAAACTGAAAATAAATAAATAAATTTAAAAATAAATAAATGTTTGCTTTTTGATTGACTTCTTTTGATACCGAACTACAAATGTTCTCTATAGAAAAGGACATTGTCTTAGTAAGTATTTAATTGGATTAAAGGAAAAGGTTGATGTTGTTCAGTTGTTTTCAATCATGTCTGACTCATCATGATCCCATTTGGGGCTTTCTTGGCTGAGAGACTCAACTGGCTTGTCATTTCCTTCTCCAGCTCATTTTATATTTGAGAAACTGAGGCAGTCAAGGTTAAGTAACTTGTTTAAGATCACATAGCTAATAAGTGCCTTAGTCCAAATTTAAACTCATGAAGTTTAGTCTTTTTGATTCCAAGCCCAGTGCTCTATCCGTTGTACTATCTAACTACTTAAAGTATTGTACCCCATGTGAGGATCAAACTCACAACCTTCAGAGTATGAGACTGACGTCATACCTATTTTACTAACAAGTAAAAGCATCACTCACAATAAGACAATGAAGTCAAAATACCTACAAGTAATGCCTCAAAAGAAATGTGAAATGGACAGAAAGCCAACAAGAATTTCTGGAGGAACTTTAAAATGATTTTCAAGTTAAGTAAAAATAGTAGAGGAAAAAAATGGGCAAATAAATGAAAGCAAAGGAAGAAAATTATGAAAAGACAATTAACAGTCTGGCAAAAGAGGCACAAAAATATTTTACAAAACTGAAATAACACATTCAAAAACAAAATTGACCAAATGGGAAAAAAAGTAAAAAAAAAAATTCACTGATGAAAATAATTCCCTATATAGTAGAACTGGCCAAACGGGAAAAAGAGATACAAAATCTCACCAAAGAAAGTATTTCCTTTAAAATTAGAATTTAATAAGTGGAAACTAATGACTCCAGTGAGAATCAAGAAACACTCAAAGTTAAAAAAAATAGAAAAGAATGTGAAATATCTCAAAGGTTAAAAAAAAATCTGGAAAGTAGATCAAGAAGAAATAATTTAAGAATTATTGGACTACCTGAAAGCTACAATCAAAGAAAGAACCTAGACTATAGCCAAATTTCAGAATTCTCAAGTCAAAGACAAAATACTTCAAGTAACCAGAAAGAAGCCATTCAAATACCATGGAGCCACAGGCAGGATCACACAAAATTTAGCAGCTAACACCTTAAAGGAACGCAGGGCTTTGAATGTTATATTCTGAAAGGCAAAAGAGATGTGATTACAACCAAGCATAATCTTCTTAGCCAAACTGAGTATAGTCCTTCAAGGGAAACATATGGATATTTCATGATATAGAGCAGGTCTGCACAATCTGTGGGCCAGGGGCTGCTTGCAGCACACCAAAAGATTTCCTCTACATTTTTTGTGGGCTTCCTGAAATCCTTTGGTGGGTCTCAGGTTGTGCAGTGCTGAAATAGAGGATTTTGAGTATTTCTGATGAAAAGGCTAGCGCTGAATAGAAAATTTGAATTTCAGATACAAGAATCAAGAGGAGTATAAATAGGTAAATATGAAAGATAAACCATAAAGTACTCAATAAGGTCATACTGTGCAACTTCTCATATGGTAAGATGACACATATATCTTCTAATAACTTTATCATTATTAAGGTATTTAGAGTCTGTATAAAAAGATGGTGTGAGAGTGAATTAAGGTGGAATGATGCAAAACAAAGTATGGATGAGTGAAAATGAGTGATGCCATGGGGAAGGTGGGATGGAAGAGGAAGAATGGGGAAAATTATCTCATATAAAACATGCAGGCAGGGAAGAGCTTTCATTTGAAGGAGAATAAGATATGTTGGGTAACACTTGAACCTCACTCATATCTAAATTGGTTTAAAAAAGGAAAATATATATAAAAATTCAGTTGCTAACGTGAATTTATCTTACCAAACAGAATATTTAACATAAATAATTTTTTTTTTAAAGAATGATGGCAGTTTCAATGAAGACAGAAAATGGACTTAGAAGGAATGAGTCACATACACAAAGTTGGAAGGACAGGCTGTAATGGTCAGATACATATATTTCAAATTCATGTATTGTAAATATGAATGTATGACTTCAATTCAGTACTATTTAATCACCGTTTAAGTGGAAAAATACTTTGACAATATAAAATAAAATGAAATTACCCTATTTTTGAAAATTTTTTGTTCTGGATCTATATTTTCATAGTTGTTGGGTATATCTATTGAGGAAATTCTCTCCACCAATGGAGATCAGCAATTATATGGCAACTTATGCTCTTAAAGAATCGCCAGAGGTACTGACAGGTACATGTTCCATGTCACTTAACCAGGATCCATCATAGACTTCAGCCTTCCTACAGCCTAGGTCAGTTCTCTATTCACATACTCCTTCTCTTTGACTTTGTAGATATCGTTACAACTGCATACCTGCTAAGGAATACTAAATGTGGATGAAAATGAGATAAATATTGATCTTTTTCATAATCTATTCAAACCTGCTCAGTTATTAGGGAAATTCTACCCTATTCATGTCTGTTCATTGAAGAGGAAAAGATTGATTAGCATCTTTCTTTATGATTAAATTAAAGGCTTTTTTTAAGAGTCAATGCAAGATGAAATATGAACCATAAAGATCTAAGGACTGAAAAGTTGTATTTCAAATGTGGTTTTCTAAATTGAGGACATCTGGGAGCTTTGTAATTTCATGCTATTTTTTAATATGCTGCATATTCATGCCTGCCATTTAAAATTTATCTCTACTTTCTAAAATAGAAACTAAAGATACTCATAGAAGGACATCAGCACAAGTCCTTCCACAATTCCTTAGTCAAGGCTCCTCCTTTTTAGTCCTTCATCCCCAGAAGGAGGAAGATCACAACTCTAGTAGGGAAATCATCATGGGTTCATGTGTTTTAATATGCAATTCACTACATTTATTCAATTCCAAAAGTGCACTTTAAATTACTGAAGTATTCCACCTATTATAGTGAATGATAAGATTAGAGATATAGAGCCAGAAGGGATTTTAGAGATTATCTAGTCCAACCCCTCATTCTATAGATTAGGAAACTAAGGCTCAGAAAAGTGAAGTGACTTGTCCAAGGTTATTTAATGGACTAAGTGGCAGATTTGGGATTGTAATCTAGGTCAAATTGGAATTTGAACTTAAATTTGATACAGTCTAGGTGGCGTAGAGAATAGCATCTTAGGAAGAATAAGCAATGTTTCCATTTTTCATTTTCAAAACTTCACTGTGTCTTCTACTTGATGAAGATGAGCCCAGAAAACCCTTGTTTTATATGTCAGTTCCAGCAACTTACTTCATAGTTGTGATGAACTCTCCCTTCTATAACTTATATAACATCTGGTCAAACTAGCTTCTTTACTCCAAAGTGAACTGTTCAGTTTCCTGAACTTGCTCTCTCCCCACATGCCTATATGCTACTTTGCTTATCATTCTCCACATCTGGAATAATCTCCTACACCATATCCCACTGCACTACCAAATCCTAGCTTAAGTGTTTCATCCGCCATAAAATCTTTCTTTCTTTCTCCGAGTAATTAGAAGTGATTTCTCCCTCCCTGATTCTGTTAGCTTATTCCCTTTGATTAATCCTATGCACTTATTCATTTTCTAACCTGTATTATAATTGCTTGTGTATATATCTCATTTCCTTTGCTGGACTGTAATCTCTTTAAAAGCAGTGAGCTGCCATAATACACACAGCATTAGACTTGGAGTAAAGAACAAGTTTAAATAATACCTCTGAAATTTGTTAGTTCTATGATTTCGGATAAGCCACTTAGCTTCTCCTCATTTCAGTTTCCTCATCAGTAAATTAAAGATTATAATAATACTTACCTCAGATTTTTTCCTGATGATCAAATAAACACACACACACACTCATATACACATAAACAAGCATACACACTTATGTACATATTCATATGCACACATTTATACATACAGCCACCTATATGTGCACACATATATACATGTATGTGTATATGTATGTATATATTTCTTTGCAAACTAGAAAACACTTGATAAATGTTAACTATTATTATTTTTAATATAGGATTTGTTATTCTTCATCTTTGTACTCACATCAGCTAACACAGTACCCTATGTATAGAGATGCTTAGTAAATGTTTATTGAATGTGTTGAATGGTTATGTTAATTAAGAATTTTTTGAGTAATTGACCAATTACCAGGGCTCTTCAATGCACTTATAATAATAATTATGAGCCTATGGTTCTCTGTGTACATTTCTACGCTCATATTTTTTTTTTCATTTTCTTTTCCAAAATGATTATGAAGCTTGGTCAGGTTGTGGTAGTATCAATATTGCCTCGAATAAATTGTAGTCCTATATAGAATCTCCCAGAACTGCCAGGAGTAACATGAAATTAAAAGATCAATAAATTTGTTAAACATAAAATACATTATATATTAGCAGAATATATTCATATAAAAATGAAGTTTAAGTGATTATACAATTTCATAGCAAGCAGAAGGAAAATTGTATCTTTGTTTCAGGGGAGTAAATATAGTCATGTCTTTAGAGTGTCCCAAATTATAAGAGCCATTAAAGTTTGGTTTTTTTTTTAATCCTGTTACTGTGATTTCATCAGTATAAGGAGTTTCTAGTGTGTAATTCTCTCTGATAATGCAGGTTGCTTTTCCTCAAGTCATAGTATTTGAGAGTTGCTTGGGCCAATGACCAGTTGATTGACTTGTAATGTAATAGCATCAATATATGTTAGAAGTGAAACTTGAATTCAAAGCTTCCTAACTTTACAGCCAGTCAGTCACTACCCAAGAATGCATCTCTAAAAGTCAATAACTTGGCTAATACTGTGGCATCATATGACTGATGTTCCAATCTTAGTGCTCTAATGACTTGAAAATGATTATTTTCTATCAAACCTCACAGTTAGTGAGAAAGGCTTCTAAGAACCAAACAGAAACCCCCATTCCATTATATAAGATCATTTGTGTCAATCACCTATTGACAGGATAGAGTTAACTATGTGGTATGATCTGAGGAATGGTATGAAGAAAATCACATCTAAAATCTCCGTCACCCTACTGTCTGACTCTGACCTCATTTGGGGTTTTCTTGACAAAGATACTGGAATGATTTGCCACTTCCTTCTCCAGCTCATTTTACAGAAGAGGAAACTGAGACAAATATCATTAAATGAGTTGCCCAGAGTCACACAGCTACTAAGGGCCTGAGGCTAAACTCAATTAAACTCAATTCTTAACATTAAACTCAATTCTTTCTGACTCCAGGCTCATGCTCTAGCCATTGTACAACCCAGCTGCCCTGAGCTGGCCTCTTGTTAGAGAGACTTTTCTTTGAAAACTGTAAATATTATGGAGCTATGATGGGGTAACTGATTAAGGAGAGAGAAGCAGATATGGTATAAAAGAGAGAAAAATGGGCAAGGAGTGAAGAGACCTGAATTCTAATATCAGTTCATCACTTATTTTGTATGCAATCTTGGATGTCATGTAAAAATAAGGAGTTATGTAGTCTTTTAATGTTTATAAAGTACTCTTTTTATAGGTATAGGGTATTATCAAAATAAACATGAGACAGAAAATGTAAATGCCATTATTCTCATTTGACACATGAAGAAATTGAGACCCAGAGAAGTTAACTAACCTACCTGAGGTTACATAGCTAGTACCTATTGGATTTGATACTTCAACCCTGGTTTTATAACTCAAGGACTAATATTTCATTCTACTCAAGGAGCTCTAACAACCTCTAAGTTCATAACCACAAAAACCCATCATGAATTAATCTATCAGCTCACTTTTCTACAGAACAATAGGGCAAATGCATAGCTACAAAGAGGAGCATTAGAATGTTATATATCTGGTGGGTCAAAGGAATAATTTTCAAAAAGAAGTGGTAGGATCCACCAAAGACAAACTTTGCTTATATTGCAGTGTTACCAAAGACCAACTCTATTCTCAGTTATCCTGGTTCTTCTTGAGTTTGATTAATGCACATCTAACAAATATAGATTGACTTAAAAATGGAAATTTATGACTTGTTTTTTTCCTCAACTGTTAAAATATTCATGCAGTACCTGGTGCTGTCCCCAAATTGACTGAAGTATAGAATAGGGAGCTGGAACGCATAGATGTTACTGTACTCATTTTACCATAAAAGTCTACATTTCTCCAATTGCATTCGGTTAGTAGCATCACTAACTGAAACATCAAAGGATGTTGCAAGAGCCACATTGGGAATGGGGCTGATGTTCAGGCTGAGAAAACAAATCAAGAAGGAAAACAATCAACTTCTTTCATTAGGATTTTCTCTTTCAGATTTATTTCTTCTTGTGCTTTATTGTGTTCTCTCCTGAATTACTGCTTATCCTAATAAGTATTTGAAGAACTTTCCTTTAATAAAATGAAAGGAAATAATGCCTGAAAGTTCTTCTTTCAAATCATTGCTGACATTTGTGAATTGTACTGAATCAGAACCATTTAACCTCTTTGGCTTTAGGAAAAATAATGTAATAATAACTGACATTTATATGGTACTTTAAAAGTTTTCAAAGCTCTTTATAAACATTGCCTCATTGGAATCATATAATACCCATGAGAAATAGGCATTACAAGTATGTTAACAGGATTTTACTGACTGAGCTAGTCTCTAATCTGCCAATAATGAAATAGCAGGTCAGAGACAAAGGGCAGTAATCAGGTAGCTGTTTAATTAATTAGTTTTATTAAGAGGAATACATTTGCAAGTCAGGAATACTCCTAATCAGAATCCCACCTTGCTAAAGTGAAGACAGAGATTATATACATAAACACAAGTAAGTGGGAAGGGAGGATTAAAAACAACTGTCTCCAGGGCCTGAGTGGTTTCTCAGGACCAGTCCACAAATCCCACAATACTAACATACTGGTGTCCTGAAATTCTGTGGACAGAGCATATTTCAATACTTTGGGGGTCATTTCTTGGTGGGTCAAAGGATCAGAGTTCAGTGACAGGAACAGGTTCTACAATCTTCCGTTCAATTTACTTTAGATACTCACAAGGATACCAGTGATTTTGAGTGCTGTCAAAGTTTGATTGATCATTTTAAGTTGCATTGTGAGTTCTGATTCACAAGAAGGAAAAGGCAATTCTAAAAACTAATCTGTTAGTATATCCATTAAATATGTCATACCATACTATTAAAATCATAATCCCACAGGTACTATTGCTTCCATTTTACATATGAAGAAACTGAGACTTGGAGAAAGTGGTTAAGTGACATCAGTTATCACATAGCACATAAGATTTAAATGTGGGTTTTTAACTCGAGCTTTCTGTCTCCAAGGCTAGACTTCTTTCTCTTACACCTCAAGCAATCCCAAATTCTTAGTTATTTTAATTCCAAAAGGAACCACCTAGTTTCAATGTACCTCAATTTCTCTCCTTCTGATGCATGGCAATTGAAAATACCAGTCCTTGAATTCCTGTGTGATCCCCGATGAAAGATGATACATTGAAGGCAGTGTTGTGGCCAACTGATTCTTACCTATTTTTGAATACTAAGACACTTGAATTTTAAATTGTTTTCATATTAACACAATATATTTGGTGCTCAAGAATTTGTTGGTATATTAAATGCCTTCCTTCTCCATGACCATTTTTCTGCACCACAATAGAGCACCAGTGTCTCCAACTATAAATAATCTTTTTATTGAATATATTTCCCCTTTTTTTGTGATAATGATTAAGCACTTAATTGATAGAGGAGGTTTAGGCAGCAAGAAAGTATAAAAGTTCTGTTCTTTTAATACTCTAAAAACTGGCAGAAATTCTTTCATAGAATAGATGAAGATAGTTCAAAAATTAAATATGCAAGGTTAATTATTAGCACATTGCATGTGGTATATTAGTTGTGTTAGTTGTACATTTGATTCAGCATATGTGACAACACCATAAATGGATCTGTAGATACTCAGCGTATCTTCACTTCAATGCTTTTTAAGACACATGGTCCCCAGACAAAGGGCAGGCTGTGAGTCAGATTTAAGTGGCAAAAACATTTCTGCGTTGAGAAATGCGTCACCGCCTTGTTGAAGTTTAGGGAGATGAACGCCACACGAGCACCTAATAACATGACGCGATATTCAAACTTTCATGAAAAATGGGTGACGTTCTGAGAGTTGAGAAAGTCATAAATGCAAACTCAGGATTCTGCTTTTTACTGGAGAAACATTGAAAACTTTTCTCAGGCTGTGCCAAAGATTTAAAAAAGAAGTTATGTGGAAAAGTAGCCGCAAAATGCTATTTAAAATTCAATTATCATGGGATATGATCCTGAGCTAATGACGCTTTAGAGACCATTAAACGTAATGCCTCATTTTAAAGATTAGGAAAACTGAAAAACAAGGTGGGTAAGTGACTTGCCAACAGGTCAACAACTAGGAAGTGTGGAGGTGTTGAGGTTTAGGGGTACTGGGACCCCAAAATATTGACACGTGGGTCCTGCCCAAATGAATTTGACTCAAACCTTCTTTCAGCCAAAGAAAAAACAGTTTGTTAAAGATCTACCATATTGGGTAGACTCTTAAGGAATCTGAGCCTTTGTATCACTAATGCAAGCAGGTCAGACTGAATCTGAGCCCTTTCCTGGACGCAAGATGGATCTTATATACAGAAAGACTATGGGAGGGATCTAAGGGTGGCCAAGTAGCCTGGAGTGACTGGAGAAGGGTTCAAGGAGGATCTTGATGGGAGTGGCCAGTAGGCTGGGGTGACTAGAGGAATCTAGGGAGGATATTAATGGGAGTGATCAGTTGACTGTGTTGACTAGAAGTAAGACTCCAGGAACCAAGAGCATGGGATTTTGATAGGATCAAGGGTAGGAATTAGCTGGAGGCAATCTGGGGATAACAGAGATTTGGGCATAGCAATACTGAAAAGTTTATGGCCTCTGGTGAACACCAGATCCAGTGGGAATATTCCAGGAGTGTTCAAGGGGTTCCCAGAGCTTGTAAGCCATCAGAAGCAGAATTTTAACTCAAATATTCCTAACTCTAAATCCAAGTTCTACCCACTACTTCGTGCTTTCTGTAACCGTTAGCTGTCTATTCACATTGGTGTTTTTCAAACACCTTAAAATTAGTTGCCCTAGGCCTTGACCTTGCCAACAACAGTGTATATACCCTTTAAGAGCATATTGACTGAAAAAGGAATATTTTTTTCCATATTTTCAATTTTTTGACATGGCTAATGTCATTTTAAAATAACTCTCCATTACAAGTATAAATGGCTAGTCATATATAACCCTCATATTTTATCTATGGGAGTGCATGGGGTGTAAAGAGAGCACCAGCACCTCTGACATATTGTTATGGGAATCTGAAGATCTTCCCTGCCCCTAGGCCCTTTGATAGGCTTAAGTGACTCTGAGTACCTTCCCTGATTTGAAAATATACTCTGCCCCCTAATAGGCTAAATGTGGTCATATGGAGCCTGTGGAAGGACACTCATTTTTCAGGAATGCCGACATCTTATTACCTTGTGATTGGGAAGTGGGTCAAGAGGGCTGTGACATTCTCTGATACAGGAGAAGGCTATATATACCTTGATGTGAGTTTTTGCTTTGGGGCTTACCTTGGAAAGAGTTGTGTGATTTGACCAGACGAGACTCTGGGAAGCCGTTGAAGGGCCCCCCCCCCCACTTTGAAAACCCAGATGTTGGTGCTTCCCTCTCTGGTAACCAACTAGGTATGGATGTAATGGTCAGATGACTGGAGGCGTGTCTGCTGATCTGCTTCTTTGTCTGCTTGTAACTTCTGTTTGTATTCTTTGAAATTCAGGGTGTTGACTTTTCCCCCTGAACTAAGTAAATGCTATATGTTTGATTGATTAAAGTAAGATTATTAACCCATTTTGAGTTGCTTTCCTTTAGATAAGCAGATCCAAGAACCTGTGCTAGCAGCCATCCTGGGTATGCTAGGGCACTTGCTGCTACACGTATGTTGGTTACATTGGCTTTATTTGTACAGAAACTTTTCAATTTAATGTAATCAAAATTATCCATTTCATATTTCATAATGCTCTTTCTCATTTGATCATAAAATCTTCCCTTCTCCATAAATCTGACAGATAAACTATTCCTTGCTCTCCCAGATTGCTTACAGTATCAGCCTTTATACCTGGATCATGTACCCATTTAGATTTTATTTTGGTATATGGTGTAAAATATTGGTCTATGCCCAGTTTTTCCCATCCAGTTTTCTAGTTTTCCCAACAGTTTTTGTCAAATAGTGAGTTCTTATCTCAAAACATGGGGTCTTTGGGTTTATCAAACAGTAGATTACTATAGACATTGACTGCTGAGTCTCATGTACCCAGTACATTCCATCTATCCACTACTCTATTCCTCAGCAAGTACCAAGTAGTTTTGATGACTGCTGCTTTATAATACAGATTCAAATCTGTTATGGCTAGGCCACCTTTCCTAGTATTTCTTTGAATTAATTCCCTTGATATTCTGGACCTTTTATTCTTCCAAATGAATTTTGTTACTATTTTTTCTAGCTCTACAAAATAATTTTTTGGTAGATTGACTGGAATGGCCCTAAATATGTAATTTAATTTAGGGAAAATTTTCATTTTTATTATATTGGCTCGACCCAGCCATGAGCATGGGTGTTTTTCCAATTATTTACATCTGACTTTATTTGTGTGAAAAGTATTTTGTAATTGTGTTCACACAGGTCCTGGCTTTGTTTTGGCAGGTAAATTCCCAAATATTTTATAATGTCTACAGTAACTTTAGATGGAATTTCTCTTTCTATCTCTTGTTGTTGGATTTCATTAGAAATATATAGGAATGCCAAGGATTTATGTGGGTTTATTTTATATCCTACAACTTCACCAAATTTATGTATTATCTTAAGTAGTTTTTTACTTGATTCTCTTAGATTCTCTAAATATATCATCATATCATCTTCAAAGAGTGATAGCTTATTCTCTTCTTTGCCTAATTTGATTTCTTCAATTTCTTTTTCTTTTCTTATTGCTACTGCTAACATTTCTAGCACCAAATTGAATAACAGGGGTGATAGTGGACATCCTTGTTTCACCCCAGTCTTATTGGAAATGCTTCTAGCTTATCCCCATTACATATAATACTTGATGATGGTTTTAGATAAATGCTACTTATTATTTTAAGGAAGACTCCATTTGTTCCTATACTTTCTAGTGTTTTTAATAGACAAATGAATCTTTTTAAAAGTTACCTACCGGAGTCACACTTTCTATATGAACTTGATAGATCACACTCAGGTTGACTTCAGAGCCCAAGGAGGTGAGATTATAAAATTTTCAATGTCTAAGTGATCTACCAACAAAAGTATGCTTTGTCACTTTAAAATATTTATTGGTGATGTGTAAATGGACACCAGGATGTTTTTTTAATTCAAATTGTAAAATGGATGGTGCCATGTAAATACAAACATATGCTTTTGTCCTTTTCTTTCTTTTAAAGTTTGGGCCCTTTAAGGATCCCAAAGAAATAGTCATTTATCTCACTCTAAATTCCCAATAAGGAAGAATTTATGACCCTGATAGAATCATCATTGTAGAAGGGTAAAGGACCTTAAAGGTCAACTACCTCATTTTATAAAGAAGGAAACTGAAGTCCCAAAAGGTTTAGTGACTTTCCCCACTGAATATAGGAAGTTGGCAACATAAGCAGGATATGAATCCAGTTCATCTGACACCAAAACTGCTACTTTTCCTACTATACAACATACATACCCCTTATTTCCTTGGCTAGATATTTTCTTGCTTTCATAACCTGAAGGCTTTTCTTTATAACTAAAATGAATCCCCCTTGACTTAATTTAAGTCAGTGTCTACTTAATCTGCCTTCAATAGAAGTGGCAATTAAATAATTACCATCCTTTGCATGCTTTTTTATATACGAATAAACACATCAATAACCCCCCAAATCCTCATCAACGCCTGTGCTCACCAGAAATCCCTCTCTCTTCTACTATCTCAAACCTTCATTTCTCTATGATAAATAATTTTAATTTCTTTCTTTGCCTCAAAGGCTGCAACAATGCTAATAAATCCTCTATAGATCTACTATATTTAGCACCACATGATTGGGATAAATCTTTCAGGAAACATTCATGATGGAAAATCTAGCCCTTTCTTTCATGACTGCATTTTTGTTAATGTGGGCCCTCCCTATAGCATTACAAAGTGCATCCTATCCATGCCTTCTCATCCTGTAATACTTCTGACCATGCTGTTCCATAAATCCACCACAAAGGGCCTACTCAGTGGTCTGGGGAGACCTTCCTAGTTTAGACTCTCACTTAAAGTGGTTGTCAGTGAAGCACACAAGCTTTCTGTCCATCCATTTTTTAACCCTCACAATTGCTACAGGAACAACTTTGGAATCCTTTGTGCTAGTTTCTTTTTCTACAGATTTAAATATAAAAGCATCAATGAGCCAATTAATCAGTGTATAGATCAAAGTTTTGACCCAGAGTTTTACAATAATGTTTTGGCACCATAGAATGTGCTATTCAATTATGTGTACATAGATCATAGGGAATTAAAATTCAAACCAATTCACTCCAAATGACTATGAAATAACTTGTGAAAAATTTTGCCATGTAAAATTCATCAATTAATGCTCAACTTGTCAATCAATTAGCAAGTGTTTATTAATCACATATCATCTTACCATCCTATTAAGAATGACCAAATTAGCTGTTCAAAGAGTTCATTAAATCTTTTTAAAAAATTTTTTTCAAAAGACTAGGTTCAGGGAAAAGTCTAAATTGTGCCATGTAGCTCAAAGCTTTTATTCTTCATTTTCATATTCTATGAGTACTTTATGGGGAGAAATAATAGATTTCTAATGCATTTTCATTTAACTCATCAAACCATTATGGAATAAAAGCCATCAAGCTTTCTTAATTAGAATCTATCTCTTTATGATGTGGAATATATTTTTGCTAGTGTTTACTTCTGCATATTTCTTCATCAAAGGAGTTACACTTTGATAATTCATAAAAACAGAAATTCTGACTTTCCTTTACAAAAAAAAAGGATTGAAAATTGTTTTTCTTCCAGAAAAATGAGTTTTAGCATTAGGATGACAAAAATTAGAATATTACAACCCAACAATACATGCTCCCAAAACTACCCTCTCTTGAGACTAACTGAATCTATTCAGTTCCAAGTTCAAGGGTACAAGTCTGACTTGTAACAGCCTTGGGAGGTCTTGTTTAATTTTATTTTATCCCCAAGGAGTCTGCATTGGCTATTCAGCCAAGCGGGAGATTTATGCCCCAGTCTCTTTTGTTCAGTGGTAACTCTAGGACTATCTCAAGGGAAATAAATCAGTGAATCTTTCTTAGTATAGAAAAGGGAGGGAGAGGGGAGGGAACATTCATTAAGTATCTACCACGTGACAGGTACTGTGCTAATATCTTTACAAATATTTCCCCATTTGACCTTCACAACATCCATGAGAGACATATGCTATTATTATCCTCATTTTACAATTGAGGGGGATTAAGGAAGACAGAGGTTAAGTAGATTGCCCAAGGAAACATGGCAAGTAACTGTCTGCAGCCATATTTGAACTCAAGTCTTAAGTATATTAATAGGAAGCTTTTATAACACTTAAGATTGTGGAGTAGAGGCAGGAATTCATCCCAACACTCTGAACATTTCTCCCCAATTTTAAAATAGCACTTCAAATTGAATTCTGGAACAACAGAGCCGACAAAAGGTAGGGGTGAAACAATATTCTAGCATAAGACAATTTAGGAGGTTGGCAGGAAAAGTCTGTCACAGTCAGGCCAAAGCTATCACACTGCCAGCAGCAAGCCTTGGGGGTTGTTATGGGAATCTGAAGATCTTCCCTGCCCCTAGGCCCTTTGTTAAAGTGGCTACGTGACCCTGAGGACCCTTGGATATTTGAAAGTATACTCTGTTCCCTAATAGGCTGAATGTGGTCATGTGGAGCCTGTGGCGCCAGGCTTGTTTTCCAGGAATGCCCGTGCCTTGTAGCTTTGTGATTGGGCAGTGGGTCT
>JAQQSU010000190.1:26246-40162 GCA_028627135.1 Pseudochirops cupreus
GTCTTTCTTTCATCTTCACCTGAGGCAAGCCCTCAGCAATCTCAGTTCCTGGGGAGACAAGGCTCAACCAAGCCATAGCCAGTGTCCTCATCAAGTCACTCTCTGCCTGTAGAACAGTCCCAGAACTCCTGAAAACATCAGCAAGGCTCTCTTCCAGGATTTCTGTAAACATACAACAGGAAAATTCTTCTTCAGGGCTTCTGAGCCAACAGCTAGGTTCCAGGACCTCTATAACAGCAGCATTGTCCTTCACCATCAGGTGAATCTGGCAAAACAACATCAAAACAGACAGACAAAATACCAGCGTCACAGCCATGCCTCCTCAGTCCTTGGCAGTTCCAGGTGGCAGTTCTCAAAGTCCTGGGCAGCTCCCATGGGCTCTCAGCTGTCTTTCTCTCAGCAACTCAGGCTCCATGATACTGGAGTCCTTTGCTAGGCTTGGGCCTCTCTCCCAATTCACAGCTCCTCCCAGTTCAGCCCTCTCTCTTCACGTCAACAAGTCCATCCCACAAGTGGGGTTCACAAACTCTGGGTTTTAACACTCAAGCCAAAAACCAAGCCAATACAGGGGTATCTCCAAATTCCATTACCAATACAGTATGAGATTAGGAGGAGCTAGGATGAATTTTTTCCTGCAACTTAACCATCTTGACTCTGTCCCTCCAAGAATGATTTCATACAGAAACTCAGACTGCACAAGAGATTTCACATTACTATTGCTCTGAAGGATATCAATTAGGGGAAAAGCAGCACTCTGAAGTGATTTCCAGAAGAAAAGGGAAATATTTTTGCCTTCAAATTATCAGAGTCCCAGGAGTACTTATCCATAATAAGCACATAACCAGATTTTGAGCATTGTCTGTAGTCAGACTGCAAAAATAGTCTTATGAAGGGTTTGAGAGCTAAAATAGCATCTTGGAGATGCAAGAGGGGAACTGCAGCAGAGGAGCTATCAAAAAGTCCAGGGAGTAATTTCATCAATCTGTCAGTCTACCAGGATTTATTAAGCATAACTATGTTCTAGAACAGGGGTGGGGAACCTGAGATCTTGAGGCTTCATGTAGCCCTCTAAGTCCTCAAGTGCAGTCTTTTGACTGAATTGATTCAGATTCAGTCAAAGGGCTGTACTTGAGGACCTACAGGGCCATAAGTGGCTTTTAGGCTGCAGTTTCCCCACCCTTGGTCTAGACTCTGAGCAAAGTCTTAAGATTATAAAGAAGGTAAAAACAGTTCCTCCCATCAGAGATCACACTCCAATGGAGATACAAATAAGAAAATAAGTATACAGTGTAGAGGGCCAGTATTGGGTAGAGTCTGGGTCAGGATTTCCCTAGGCTTGCTCCTAGTGAGGGCTTATTGTGGCTCAGGGTGATTGGTTTGCCATCTTCCTTGATTAGCAAGGGAACAGGCTTGATTACCAGAAGTGATCACACATGCACACAATGGAATAAAGTACTAAGAGGTGGAATACCAGATGTAATCACTTTTGCTATTAGTATATAAACACTTACCCTCAGATAAATAAACAGAATGGCTAGACAGCTTCCTCCCTGGTGTGTTTCATCATTCACACACTCTCACGTTTGACCAGTACCCCTTCCATGTTGGCATCAATAGAGAACATACATATCAAGTAGATGGAAAATAATCTTTGAAGTGAAGGCATTAGCACATGGGAAAACTGGAATATTCCTCCTGTTTAAGATGAGATATGAGCAGAGTTTTGAAGGAATTCAGGGAGGCTAAGAGGCAGAAGTGAGGAGGCAGAGCATTCCGGGCATGATGGACAATCAATGGCAAGGCATAGAGATGAGAGATGGAGTGTCCTTTGTGAAGAAAAGTAGTACACCAATGTGGCTAGGTCATAGACTACATGAAGTTGAATCAAGTATAAATATCAGAAAAGTATAAAAGGGACAGCAACTCTAAAACAGTAGGGAAGAAATGAGGAGGTAGTGGGTTTTGTATGAGCATGAATCTAGGCTGGTGTAGAATTCTATACTTAAAGAAAGGATGGAAACCCCAATTGATAAATGGTCAAAGGGTATGAATATGCAGTTTTCAGAGGAAGGAATTAAAGCTATCTATAGTCATATGAAAAAAATGCTCTACATCACTACTGATTAGAGAAATGCAAATCAAAACAACTCTGAGGTACCACATCATACCTATAGGATTGGCTAACATGATAAAACAGGAAATGATAAATTTTGCAGAAGATACGGGAAAATTGGAACACTAATTCATTGTTGGTAGAATTGTGAACTGCTCGATTCATTCTGGAGAGCAATTTGGAACTATTCCTAAAGGGTTATAAAAATGTGCATACCCTTTGACCCAGCAATACCACTTCTAGGGCTTTATCTCAAAGAGATCATACAAATGGGAAAAGGGCCCACATGTACAAAAATATTAATAACAGCTTTTTTATTGTGTTAGCCAAAAACTGGAAATTGAAGGGTTGCCCATCAATTGGGAAATGACTGAACAAGATGTATTATATGAATGTAGCAGAATACTATTGTGCTAAAAGAAATGATGAACAGGTTGACTTCAGAAAAACCCGAAAAGACTTATATGAATTGATGCTGAGTGAAGTGAGCAGAACCTGGAGAACACTGTACACAGTAACAACCACATTGTGTGATGACTTACCAATATTGGCTCTTCTCAGTAATGCAAGGTTCTAAGATAACTCTGAAAGACTCATGATGGAAAAGGCTATCCTCATTCAGAGAATTACAGAATCAAAATGCAGAGCAAAGCAGATAGATTATTTTCTTTGTTGTAGTTGTTGTTCTTTTGTTTTGTTTTTCATTCCCATGGTTCCTCCCATTCATTCTAATTCTTCTATACAACATGACGGATGTGAAAAAATGTTTTATAGGAATGTATATGTAGAGCCTGTATCAAATTGTATGAGGGGGAAAATTGTATGTAGGAGGGGGAAAAGGGAGAAAGGGGGAGAAAATTTAAAACTTGTGGAAGTTAATGTTGAAAACTAAAAATAAATTAACTAAAACAAGAAAGGAAGGAAGGAAAAGAGTGTTTATAAAGCACTTACTGTGTGTTAGGCATTGCACTAATCACTTTACAAATATTTCATTTTATCATCAAAACAATCCCATGAAATGAGAGCTTTTATTATCCCCAGCTTATAGGCGAGGAACCTGAGGAAGACAGAGGTTAAGTGACTTGCCCAGGGTTACACAACTAGTAAGAGTCTGAAGCTGGATTTCACTCAAGTTCAACTTCCTAGTTTCAAGCCCAGACCTCTATGCACTGTGTCACCTAAGTACCCCTTAAAAAGTAAGTGCTTCCCCTATACAATATTGTACAAAAAGAGACATAAAAAAATAGCTTCTACGACTTACTTTAGCTGATCTGGTTATCTCTAATGGAGTCTAAATTTATCCCTCTGGGAAATGGTCATAATAATTAACATCATCATCTTCAAATTTTATCTAGTGTACCATTATATTTAGGTATGATAAATGTTATGTTGTCATTATGTATATTAATGTCATTTTAATTGTGTGAAATCTATCCGAGAGATATCTTAATAAATAATGGGATTTAAATGTTCGTGGCAATTTAAAAATAAGTAGGTCATAAGTCTCTCCATATTTTAATTAAGGGAGTATCGTGACTCTGTAAGTGAAGGTGATGCTAGCTGATTTACTCTACCACTGTGATGGCAAATTAGAGAGCGGATTTTGACAAGGCTCACTTAAAACTTGTGAGCCTTGATCTACTAATTTTGTAACAGTCAAATACTAGTAATACTAGTCAAATACTAGTAATGCATTTAAATAGGATTTTATTGTTATAAAATATGCTATCTACATTATCTAATTGAATCCTTACTACAGTAGGGAATGTAACTATATTTTCCTAGTGGATGTGTGATTTGATTATCAGAAGGAACTTCCAGAATGAGGAAACTCTCTATCAATGTGCATGATCATCACTCTGAAAATTATACTGACAAAGATTTGTCTCATGCCCTGAGAGGTTAAGTAATTTGCCCAAGGTCACATAATTAGTAAATGTGGGGTCCAGGATTAAACTAAGATGTTCCAAGTCCAACATCATTTTTCTTACAACTATATAATAAAAATTGCTAATGTTATATAATTTTCTATATTTTATGCATTTCTATATTCTATGGGGGTAATAAAATATTGATTTTATTCTATTCCTTTAAAAAACATTAACATTCCTTCTTCTATTGGCATACTTTGCCTTTTTACTTCATCTGAACTTCCTGTGAGTAGTCCAGGCTACCTGAATGAGAACCCAGCTGTCTAGTTCCAGCTGGGAAATCCAGTTCATTCCTCTCCCCTCCTCTCCCATCCTCTCCCCTCATGTCCTCTCCTCTCCTTTCCTCTCTTTTCCTTTCCCCTCTGCTGAGGATATTCTGCGGAAAGGAAGATAAATTTTGATGACTAAAAACTACCTAATTAACTTGGGGTTTACTGGCTAGATTTCTTTCTCAAAGACCAAGCTTTAAACCTAATTCCGTCTAGATCTCATGGACTGAACAACAATAGGTTCCCACCCAAGCACTACTTAGTGTTTTGCTTCTTGACCACAACTCCCTCAATCTTGTTCCCTATCAGCCCCACACTTTTTTCTTTCTCCTTTCCTCTACTACTTCGGCCCTCTCTTCTGTCCTCTCTTTTATCTACCCCTCCCTTTTCTTTCTCCTTTCTCCTCCTAATTAACATTATACAGCAAGATGAATTTCTATGCTTAACTGAGTGTTTATGTTATTCCTGCTTCGAGACCAATCTTATGAGATTAGGGTTCAAACATTGCTCATCCCCCTCCTTTCTTCCTCCTTACTGTAACAGGTTTTAGCACCTCTTCATGTGATTTAATTTACCTCATTTTCATCCCTTTTCTCTTATCTCAGTACAATCCTTTTTTACCCCTTAAATTTTTTATACCATCACATCAAAGTCAACTTATACCCACATCCTCTATCTATGTATAGAAATATATGTTAGAAACTGCCATAATAAAGATACAATTTTCAAGTGTTACAAGTATCATCTTTCCATCTAGGGATGTAAACAGTCTAACCTTATTGAACAACATGTTTTTTCTTTCTTTTCCTGTTTACCTTTTTATGATTCTCTTGAGTCTTTTATTGGAAGATCGAATTTTCTATTTACCTCTGGTCTTTTCATTGGGAATGGTCAAAGTCCCTGATTTCATTGAACATCTATCTTTTCCCCAGAAATATTATGTTCAATTTTTCTTGGTTATTGATTCTTGGTTGTAATCCAACTTCCTTTGCCTCTTGGAATATCATATTCCAAGCTTTCAGATCCTTTAATGTTGAAGCTGCTAAATCCTGAGTAATCCTGACTATGATTTCTTAATATTTGAATTGTTTCTTTCTGGCTGCTTGTAGTATTTTCTCTTTGATCTGGTAATTTTGGAACTTGGCTACAATATTCCTTGGAGTTTTCATTTTGGAATCTCTTTCAAGAGGTGATTGGTGAATTCTTTCAATGACTATTTTACCCTCTGGCTCTAGGATATCAGGACAGTGTTCATTGATAATTTCTCAAAAGATACTATCCAGACTCTTTTGTTTTTTGTCATAACTTTCAGATAGTCCAATAATTCTTAAATTATCTCTCCTGGATCTATTTTCCATGTTAGTTGTTTTTCCAATGAGATATTTTACATTTTCTTCTATTTTTCATTCTTTTGATTGTGTTTGCTTGATACTTGAGGTTTCATACAGTCACTAGCTTCCACTTGCCCAATTCTAATTTTTAAGGAATTATTTCTTCAGTTAGCTTTAGTATTTTCCTTTCCACTTGACCAATTCTATTTTTTAAGGATCTGCTTTCTCCAATGGATTTTTTTCTCATTTGGTCAATTTTATTTTTTAAGGAATTGTTTTCTTCAGTCAATTTTTGTCATTCATTTTCCAAGCTATTGATTCTTTCTCTTGCAACCTCTCATTTCTTTCCCCAATTTTCTTCTACTTCTCTTATTTGAATTTAAAAATCCTTTTTGAGCTCTTCGATAGCTTTTTGAGATTGCGACAAATTCTTATTCCCCTTTGAGGTTTTGCATGTAGGCATTGTGACATTGTTGTCCTTTTCTGCATCTGTGTTTTGGTCTTCTCTGTCACCAAAGTTGCTCTCTATCGTCAGTGTTCTCTCTTTTGCTTCTTGCTCTTTTTTTTGCCTATTTCTTGACTTTTAAAGTTGAACTCTTCTCCTGGGGCACATGGGACATGGTTCCAAACTCCTTATGCTGGTGGCTAATGGTCTAGTCACAGGTTTTGCATGCTGCGGCCTCAGGTGCTGGCAGCTTGCTCACCACACTGGAGTGACCCGGCCTAATTGCACCTTTTGTTGCCTGGTTTGGGGAACTGGCAATTTGCCTTCTACACTGAGCCTGGAAACCTCACAGCTGATCTTCTATGCAACTGGCCTCCTGAACCAGGACTAAGGGGACTCAGTTGCTGATCTGTGCTGTGGCTAACAGCTTCCAGCTGGCTTGCCTGGACACCATCTGTGCTGGGTCACACTCCTTTTTCATCCGAGTGAGACAGACCTTTCCTGAAGTCCTTCTAAATTACCTTAAGTTGGAAAAGTGTTTCATTCCAGATTTTTGTATGTTCTGTCACTCCAGAATCCATTTAGAGGCTTCATTTAATATTGTTTCTAAGGGAAACTAGGGAAATCTCAGGCAACTTCCTGGCTTATCTCTGCTATTTTGGCTCTACCTCAATCTCATCATTTTTAATAGCACAAAAGCACTCCATCACAGTTATATACCATAACTTCTTCATTCATTCCCCATTGCATGAGCATACACTCATTTTCCAATTCTTTGCCACAACAGGAGAGCAACTATAAATATTACTTATATATATATATGTATGTATGTATATATATGTATATATATATACACGCACACATATATATACATATATAACATATTATATAAGTATGTAAATTATATATATATATATATAAAATGTATGCGTACACATATATATAATTCATTTACTTTTTCTTTGATCCCTTTGACATACCCAATATGGCATTACTGGATCAAAAAATATGCAAAGTTTTATAGCCATTTGAGTATAGTTTCAAATTGTTCTCCAGAATGGTTGGACCAGATAACTACCTCAGCAATTTATAATGTATCTATTTTCCCTCATCCTTTCCAGCATTTGTCATCTCTGATAGATGTTTGTGGTATCTCAGAGTTGTTTTAATTTTCCTTTCTCTAATCAATTGTGATTTAGTGCATTTTATATTATTATATAGCAAGCTTTTATTTCTTCTGATAACTATCTATTCTTGTAGTCTGACCATTTATCAGTTAAAGAATAGCTCTTTTTTTCATAAATTTGACTCACTTCCCCATATATTTGAAAAAAATGAGCCCTTTATCAGAGGAACTTGTACTTGTCTATAGTGCCTTTTAGGGTGTGTTCAAGGAAGACTAGCACCTCTGGTAAGAGAGCTGCTGAGTCATTTTCAGGTCTACTTTCCACCTTGGTGTCCACTTGATCCAACTTTTTTGTCAGATGGGCTAAACCAGGTTGAAGGTAACTGAGGTGTCTCAGGAGGGTGTCTACCCCAAGCATGTAAAGACTTCCCCTGATGGAATAGGCAGATGAAAACAATTTGTTCCAATAGTCATGAAGTCAGCTGAAGCATGTGCTTTGGAGCACTTACATTTTAGAAGTTGCCAATGTTATACCCTGAATCTCAAGCCATGACTGTTGTCTTGATTCTGTCCTGCCACCAGACTGTAAAGACTCAGGAAGAGAGCGTGAGATTGATGACTTCGTGCAACTCTGCCTCATTTAAATCCAATTTATGCATGTATCAAAAGACATTGCTCATACTATTTTACATTTACCTAGCTCAAAGTCCTGCAATGACAGGCAAATGATGAAGCAATATATGTGGATATACTGAGAGGTATAGTCACAATCCTGCACACAGGCAGCCCAGGCTATAGAGTTTCCTCCTTACTTAAAGCAGCAATGGGATTCAGTGGCCTTCTTGGTGTCTGAGCAGCCTTTAAAGCATCTCACTTCTCATTTCCTAATGTGAAGAAGGGGCTAGAAAAGGTGTCTTAAAATTGTCTGCTTACCCAACCCTGGCCTGATTACTGCAGCAGGTGAGGATCCAACCCTATGGTCAAAACATCTTAGAAAATGTACAAAAACTTCTACAAAGAAGATTCCACTCACCATCTGTACATGGAATGTGCACACACTTATAGACAACACAAAACCTAGTAGACCTCAAAGACAAACAGCTCCTTTAGCAAAAGAACTCACCAGTTATCACATCCAAATAACAGCCCTGAGTGAAACAAGACTGGGAAACGAAGGCCGGCTTACTGAAGTAGGAGCTGGATACATATTTTCCTGGAGTGGCCACAGTGAAAGGGAATGTTATGAAGCTGGTGTAGGTTTGGCAATCAGAACTAATTTAGTTAACAAGCTTGTATGCCTACCAAAAGGACTGAATGACCGTCTTATGACAATGTGATTGCCACTTGCAGGAAATCACCGTGCCACCATCATTAGTGCCTCTGTTCCCACCATGATGAACCGTGATAAGATCAAACAAAAATTGTATGAAGACCTGGGGATCCTTATCATAAATGTGCCAAAAGTGGACAAATTTGTAATTCAGGGAGACTTTAAAGCTAGAATAGGCTCAAACTACCAGAGATGGCAGAGAGTCCCTGGGAGGAATAGAGTTAGAAACAGAAACAGCAATGGTCACTTACTATTGAAAACTTGTGCATCTCATGACATTCTCTTCACCAATACTGTCTTCCATTTAACTAAACACAATAAAACTTCATGGATGCACCCTCCCAGCAAATATTGGCATTTAGTATACTATATCATTGTAAGGAGAAGAGACAGACAGGCTATTAGAGTAACAATGGTAATGTGTGGTGCAGAGTGCTGGACTGATCATAGACATTCTCTCCAAGCTAAATATATACATTCAACAAAAATGATAGCCCCAAGGCAAAATGACTACCAGAAGAATTAATGTCAACAGATTAGAGCACTTCTTTGACCAGCAATAGTTTGTCACTAACTTCAGGGAAAGTTGAGCAAACACACAGAAGGCAACAGTGGAGCAGAAAAGGAGTGGGAGGCTTTCAGAGATTTGATGTACCCCACTACATTTATTCATTTGGTTCAGAATACTAAAAACATCATGAAAATGATGGGAAAATACCAGATTTTAATCTGTATTATAAAGCAGCAGTCATCAAAATTACTTGGTACTGGCTGAGGAATAGAATAGTGGATCAATGGAATAGATTGGGTACAAAAGACTCAGTCAATGACTATAGTAATATACTGTTTGATAAACCCAAAGACCCCAGGTTTTGGGATAAGAACCCACTATTTGACAAAAACTGCTGGGAAAACTGGAATACAGTATGGCAGGAACTGGGCAGGGAATATTATCTAAAGCTGTATACCAAAATCAAGTCTAAATGGGCACAAAATCTAGATATAAAGTAAGCAATCTGGAGAAGCAAGGAATACTTTACCTGTCAGATTTATGGAGTAG
The DNA here is from genome assembly GCA_028627135.1 of Pseudochirops cupreus. Lineage (NCBI taxonomy): Eukaryota > Metazoa > Chordata > Mammalia > Diprotodontia > Pseudocheiridae > Pseudochirops > Pseudochirops cupreus. Next base: position 35,852 of record JAQQSU010000190.1, read on the forward strand.
GGAAGGCTTTATGACCAAATAAAAGAGAGTATTATAAAATGCAAAATGGATAATCTTCATTACATTAAATTGGAAAGTTTCTGTACAAAGAAAGCCAATGTAACCAAGATGAAGAGGGAAGTGGGAAATTGGGAAAGAATTTTTACAACCAGTGTCTCTGATAAAGACCTCTTTTCTAAAATACACAGGGAACTGAGTCAAATCTATAAGAATACAAGTCATTCCCCAATTGATATAAATTGTCAAACAATATAAACAGGCCATTTTCAGAGGTAGAAATTAAAGATATATATAAGCATATGGAAAAATGCTCTAAATAACTATTGATTTGAGAAATGCCAATCAAAAAACTTTGAGGTACCACATCTCACCAGTCAGATTGGCTAAGATGACAAAACAGGAAAATGACAAATACTGGAGAGGATGTGGAAAAATTGGAACACTGATGCATTGTTGGTGGAGTTGTGAACTGATTCAACCATTCTGAAGAGCAATCTGGAACTATGCCCAAAGGTCTATAAATTATTCCTTACCCTTTGACCCACTTCTAGGGTTGTATCCCAAAGAGATCATAGAAGTGGGAGGAAGACCCGTATTTACAAAAATATTTATTGCAGCTCTCTTTGTGGTGGCAAAAAATTGGAAATTAAGGGGATGCCCATCAATTGGGGAATGGCTAAACAAGTTGTGGTATATGAATGGAATGGATTACTATTGTGCTATAAGAAATGAGGAGCAGATGGACTTCATATTTACCTGGAGAGGCTTATACAAACTGATGCTAAGTGAGAAGAGCAAAACCAGGAGAAATTTGTATACAATGAGAGACACAAAGTATGTGTGACAACCAACTTTGATTAACTGGACTCTTCTCAGCAACACAAGGTTATAAGACAACTCTAAAAGACTCAGGATGGAAGGAGATGTCTATATTCAGAGAAAGATCTAGAAAGAACAGAGTTTAAATGGAGACTGAAGCAAACTACACCCTCTCTTTCTTTTCTATGTTTGGTTTTGTCTCCTCTTTCCCATTGTTCATTCCATCAGTTACAACCCTTCTATACAACCAAACTAATGTCCAATGTGAAAGTATTTGCGATCCTGTACTTGATTGCATGCTGCCATGGTGGGGCAGGGGGTTGAGGGATAGAGAAAATTTGAAACTCAAGGGATTGTGGAACTGAATCTTGTAAACTAAAAGTAAATAAACAAATCGATTTTTAAAAAAAGAAAAGAAAAAATGTGAATTCCACAGGGTTTACTAGCAGGATACTTTATTCATCTCTAAGAAGGCAGCATTTAATTCCATAAAAGGTAAAGTACAAACAAAGCTTAAAGAGATAACAGGATCCTTGGCTCAGTAAGAAGGCAGATGAAATTCAGTTTTGTCTTGATAGTAATAATCCAAAGGGCTTTTTGTGATGCCCTTAAGGCCATTTATGGGCCAAAGTCCTATGATATGTCTCAACTGCTCAGTGCTGATGGAGACCCATTTGATTAGTGATAAGGATGTGATCCTAGAGAGAAGGGCTGAACACTTCCACAGAATTCTCAACATACCACCATCAATCAACACTGAAACCATTGGCCATTTACCTCAGGTTGAAGTCAGTTCCTCCTTAGTGGAAGTTCCAACTGAAAAACAGGTTTTGAGTGCCGTAAGGGTTGTTTTGTGTGCCAAAGCACCTGGTGCTAATTCTATTCCAGCTGAGATTTATAAAGTCGGGGGGTCCATTGTTCATACAGAAGATGACTGAAATTTTCCAGGTTATATGGCAAGAGGAGGTCATCCCCCAGGAGTTCAAGGATGCCTCCATTGTCCATCTCTATAAAGGTAAAGGAAACAGATTGTCCTGTGACAGTTACAGGGGTGGGATGTCTCTCTCTCTTAGTCTTTACTGGCAAGATTCTTGCCAGACTCCTCCTTAGTAGACTGATCCTTCATCTGGAAGATGGTCATGAACCTGAGAGCCAGTGTGATTTTAGAAAGGGCCAAAGCATAGTCAACATGGTGTTTGTTACCTGACAACTCCAGGAGAAATGCCAAGAGCAAAACAGGCATCTGTATACACCATTTGTAGATCTGACTAAGGCCTTTGATATAGTCAGTCATAAAGGCTTATGGAAAACTTATGTCAAAATGTGGTTGGCCAGAGAATTTCATCAGTATTGTATGTCAATTTAATAATATCATTCTTGCCCAGTTTCTGGATAATGGACAATGCTCTTGTGCTTTCCGAGTCACCAATGGAGTGAAACAGGGCTGTGTGTTCGCTTCCATGCTTTTTAGCATGGTATTTTCAGCCATGTTGTCAAATGTCTTCAATGAGGGCAAACACAGCATCTGTCAGCTACTGTACTCATGATAATAAATTCTTCAACTTGAAAGGGCTACAAGCCAAGGTCAAAGTGGAGGGAGTGTTAGTGCATGATTTTTTGTTCACAAATGATTGTACACTCAATGTCGTCTCTGAAGCTGAGATTCAGCAAAGTATGGATCATTTCTCTGCTGTTTGTGATCATTTTGGCCTCATAATTAATACTTTGGCCTAATAATTAATGGGAAAACACAGGTACTCCATCAGCCAGCACCACAACACTCATATGTAGAACCATTGGTTATAGCAAATGGAGAAGTTTTGAATGTTGTTGATAAGCTCACTTACTCTTACAGTATACTTTCTAGGGACATACAAATTGATAATAACATTGACATAATGAAAATGCTTACACTGACAGAGCTAGCTCAGTGTTTGAGAGCCTCCAAAGGAGGCTAACAAACTAAGGGTCTACAGAGCCATTGTGCTGACCTCATTGTAATATTCCTGTGAAAACTGGACAATATACCAATGTCATGCTAGGAAATGTAATCACTTCCATTTTAATTGTCTTAGGAAGATTCAGAAAAATAACCTGGCAAGATAAGATACCACACACTAAGATCCGCTCTCTAATTAAACTTCCCAGCACTCAAACTCTACTGCAGAGGGCACAAGTATGATGCACTAGCCACATTGTTAGAATGACAAATGTATGCTTGTCTAAAAGACTTTTTTAGGGAGAACTCACACTGGGCAAGTGCTCACATGGTGTTCAGAAGAAACAATACAAGGATACTCTGAAGGTCTCACTGAAGAACTTTGGAATTGATTTTGTGATATGGGAGACACTGGCACAGTTCCTCTCTGCATGGCACGGCCTCATCAGAGAAGGTGTTGTTCTCTATGAGCAAAGTGAAATTGAAGTAGTTCAAAAGCAACAGGATACGGGCAAATTTAGAGAATCCACCCCAACTGTTCATGAGGACTATTTGTGCCCACCCTGTGGTGGTGCATTCTGAGCTTGTATTGGTCTGATGAATCACAGTCTGAGGCATTGTAGCTTGCCTCTGGTACAGTAATATCATTTTAGTCTCTTCAAGAATGAAGGACAACAACCAACCAAGTACCTATTAGCAAAATGTAGTTTTCCTGATTATCTGTTTTTAGGTCTATTTTTGCTTTTTCTTTATTTGATATCATGATTGCTACCAATGCCCACTTCAAATCAATTGAAGCATAATAGACTCTGATCCAGCCCTTCATTTTGACTTTGTTTGTGTGTCTTTCTTCCTCAAATATGTCTTTTGTATACAACATATTCTGATTTCTAATCCATTCTGTTATCTACCTCTGTCTTATGGGTTAGCTCATCCTATTCATATTTACAGTTATGATAATTACCTTGCTTTTCTTTCTATCTCTTTTTTTTCTGTTTAACATTTCTTCTCTTTTTTTATTCTGTCCCTCCTCGAAAGTCTGTCTTGTTTCCAATCACTGCCTCCCTCAAATGCCCTTCCACTTATTATTCCCTTCAATATTTCTTATCCTCTTGCTCTTCTATTTCCCAATTAGATAAGACAGATTCCTAAACCTGAGTGTGTGTATATATGTACATATATACATGCATGCATATTTGTATATGCACACATATGCATATAAACATATATTTTTTCCTTCTCTCTTTGAATCAGTTCCAATGTGAGAGTATTATTAATGATACTTGCAGCGGCTATAGAGGTATAAGACCAATAACACCACCACAGGGGAGGGCTTCCATCACAGATTCTTTCATATGCTTTTCTAAAGGAAAGACAGCTTCAAAGGGGTTAACAATCTTATTTTAATTAAACAATGCAGAAAGATCAGAAAGATATATATAAGTACTCAAGAAAGTAGACAGGGCTGGAACTATCTTAACAGAGTAATAGGTATATCACCAGCCCAGAGAGCACCAACATCTAGGTTCACTGAGAAGGAGGGGTGGGGGGGG
>JAQQSU010001900.1:0-14843 GCA_028627135.1 Pseudochirops cupreus
ATTTGCTTTACAACTCTCTAATATGTGGGCAACTCCATAGTTTCCAGTTTCTTGCTTTTATTTAAAAAAATTGTTACAAATATTTTGCTTATATTAAATAGTAAATATACTAGTAATATAAGATAAAGCATATAGACTTTATTTTATATTTGTTTTACTTTCTTTACTATTTAGGATCTATGCATAGTAGTAGCTTTTCTCGGTAGAAGAGGATGCACACTTAAATGACTTTAGATACATATTTTCAAATTGCTTTCCAGAATGCCTAGACCAATCCACAGATTTAGCTGCATGCATTAGTGTACCTGAGGCCACAGGAGTTTATGATAACTAGCCAATCCATCAGAAAGTATTTATATTAAGCATTTTCTATATGCATTGTGCAACATACAAGGGATTCAAAGAAAGAAAAGAAAAGAATTCTTTCCCTCAAGTAACTTGCATCCTAATGGAGGAGAGCGATCACATGAAAATAATTAGGTACTCACAAGATTATATATGTATATATATATGTATATATACATATACATATACATACATATACATATACATATATGCATATATATGTATATATATATACATATATACATATATATATATATATATATATACAGAGAGAGAGAGACACAGAGAGAGAGACACAGAGAGAGGGAGAGAGAGAGAGAATAGGAAATGATTTCAGAGGGGAAGGTACTAATAGTTTAGGAAAACTGAGAAATTTTATTAAAGAAGGTAAGACTTGAGCTAAGATATGAAGGAAGGCAGAGAAACCAAGAGAAAGAACAGAGGGGGTAGAACATTCTGGGCAAAATGTGTTTATAACTGGAACCACTTATGATGTCATTATAATGGCCAGCTATGAGTGAATTAGCAGCTTGAACTTTTTCCTAGAAAGTAAAAAATACAAGTCTAAGTTGAGGACCTCCTCCCTCCCCCTGCCTGTTCATAGAGCAGCTCATGTCTCACCTTCTCATTCATTGTTATCCCATTTTGTAGTACATTGTGATTATTTGGATTTCACATAATGTTGATTCTTAGCAAATATCAGTTGAATATATCTGCCTCAGAATATTGCTTCAAATCTGAAACTCTAATGACCTCGATAAGTTTCCAAACATACCTGCTAAGTTTTCCTGTGCTGAAAGTATATTGTGGCCTCTTAAGCAGGGCTAGAGTCTTCTTTAATAAACTATGAGTTACAAAAATCTTAAGTGTTAGAAGTGACCTTGGATGTTGTGTGATTAATTTTAAAATATTTAATAGAAATCAACTGGAATTTGTTTTTAAGTCCCATGTCCTCAACTGCCTTTTGGACATTTTGAAGTCACATAGACACCTCAACTTGACATGTCCAAAACAGAAAACATTATCTTTCACCATATGTCCACTACTATTCTGAAATTCCCTATTGCTGTCAAGGGCAACACCATCCTGTTGGTGATCCAGGCTTGCAGCTTCAGTGTTATCTTTGACTCCAGTCTCACTTACCCTACATCTTGCCAAATTTCTTAATCAAAATCTCTCAAGGATGCAGGATTATGTCATACTTCAAGATCATGTCTTCTCTTGCCAAGATTACTGCAATAACCTCCTAATGCACCTCAATTCTCTCACCAATTCAATCCATCCTCTACAATGCCAAAGTTAATTCCCTCTATTACCACACACATGTTCAATCATTTTTCACTCATGTCAGACTTTTCATGACTCCATTTCGGGTTTTATTAGCAAACATACTGAGATAACTTGCCATTTCCTTCTCTAGCTGATTTTATGGATGAGATACTGAGGTAAACAAAGTTAAGTGACTTTCCCAGGGTCTCACAACTGGTAAGTGTCTCAGGTTGGATTTAAACTCAGGAAGATGAGTCTTTCTGAGTCCGGGTCTGGCACTCTATCAACTGTGTTGCCTAGTTGCCCTCTCTAAAGCATAGATCTGATCATATCATACACACAGACATAGATGAGCAAACATGTACTTTCACACACACAACTCTATAAATTTTAGGGGCTCCTTTCTGCCTTCAGGAGCATCTACATAGAAAGTCTTTGGCATTTAGGTTGTCAATTTCCTTGCACTCTACTCCCTACTACATGTTCTATAATCCAGCCATATTTTCCTATCTGTCCTTTGGCCCAAAACATTCCATTACGAATCTCAGTCTTTTCTAAAAATTATTATTGGCTATTAGCCATGCTTATAATGGAATACTTGAAAATCTGACTATTAGAATCCTGCCCTCTTTTAAGACTCAGATCAAGGTCCACCTTTTCAAAGTCTTTGTTAATCCCACTCCACCCCGGCCAATGTTAACTTTCACCTACTCTGTATTTGTCTTAGGCGTTCTAATTTATATATTGGAATGTAAACTCCCTCAAGCTAGAAACTGCTTTTGTTTTACTCTGTATCTCCAGCACTTAGAATACTGCTGGGCTGCAGCATGTGCTGAAAATTGCCCAATAGAGGCAGAAAAAGACAGAAATGTAAGCAGATATTATAAAGACACAACGTGATTTATAGGCCATGCTAGACTAAACTCATTTCCTTTTTTGAAACATTAACAAGGATGATAGATCAGGAGACTACTTCATGTACAATTTATCTAGAATTCAGCAAAGTATTAGAAAAGAACTCATGATATTTTTCTGGAAAATATAAGTTTGTATGTCTGTGTATGTACATGTATACAGAGATTTAGAACTGGTTGAATTAATCCTGTAAGTAAGAGTATTCATTAGAACAGGTATCTAGTAGAGTACCCATACTCTGTAAAGCTAGGCTTTGTTGTATCTTATTTATCATATTTGTTAATGATTTGAACAAAGAATTAAATGGGAGACTCAGCAAATTTGCAGATGGCACGATTGGGAAGTATAGTCAATAGGTTGGATGTTAGTATTCAGAATCAATCAATATTTATTAAGCATCTATGAAGTGCCAGGCACTGTGCTAAGCTCTGGGGATACAAAAAGAGGCAAATTACAGCACTGTTTCTCAAGGAATTTAGAGTCTAATGGGGAAATAATATGCAAACACATATATGCAAAACAAGCTATATACAGCAAAAATTGAAAATAATTCATAGAGGGGAGGTACTGGAACTTAAGAGGAGTTAAGAAAGCTTTCTGTAGAAAGTGGAAGGTTAGTTGTGAATTAGATAAGGAAACCAGGGAAGTCAGTGAGTGGAACTGAGAAGGGACAGTATTATAGGCATGTGAGACAGGTGGAGAAAATGCCTGGAGCCGAGAGATGTAGGATCTTATTGATGAGTCAGAAGGCCTGTGTCACTGGATTAAAGAGTGTGTCAGGGAATTATGTGTAAGAAAAAAGGAAAGGTAGGAGGGGACTAGCTTATAAAGGGCTATGAATGTCAAGAAGAGCATTGTTGAAAGTCTTTATAGAGCATCGGCTGAATCTGATAAGTATTTGTTATAGTCACTGGAGGGTCAGTGGTATAAGCATATCATTTCATCCTGAGAGAGAAGAACCAGTGTAAATTTCCTTTATTAATCCAAATGGGTAATTCTGCAGTAGCTTATAGTCTTAGAGAGTTGTTTGAGGACTGAGAAGTGACTTACCCAGTGTCACACGGCTGATTTGTACTAGAGAAAAGACTTGAACCTTTGAGTCTCAGGATGGACTTCTACCATGATTTTTACAAGGCCACTTAAAATAAAATTCCATAGCAATAACTGTAAAATCTTATGCAGGTTAAAAAGTATCAACAAGATGTGAGAGATGAAATTAGAGGATACTTCTGAAAACAACAACAACAACAACAACAACGGGGGTTTTAGTTCATTGCTTAACCCCAAAAGGCAGTAATAGTAGCAAAGGAGGCAACTTCAGTCTTGACGTAAGAAAATAAAACACTTTGCAACAATATTGCTATAGAAAAGTATATAAACTTCCTTAGGGAATCAAGGGTTCGTTCCCCTTTGGAGGTTTTCAAGCAAAAGCTTGAAAGGCTTGAGTACTTGTCATTTATGTTACAAGGGTGATTCTTGTTCAGCTTATGGGTTAGAAAAATGACCTTTAAGGACCTTCTCTACAGTAAGGCTCTGTAACGCTTCAGTTTAGAGTTGAAAATGTAGATAGAGAGAGAGTTAATAGATAAAAGACAGACAGACAGACAGATAGATAGAAAGATAGATGTTAGATAACTATTAGAGAGGTAAAGACAGATGTTAGATGACAAATAAGAGATATACATATATAGATCACGCGTCAAGTGCACATATACAGAGTAGGTATACAAATGGGGCAGCTTGGTGGTGCAGTGGTTAGAGTGCTGGACCTGGAGTCAGGAAGACTCATCTTCCTGAGTTCAAATCTGACTTCAGACACATACTAGCTGTGTGACCCTGGGCAAGTCACTAAACCTTGTTTGCCTCTGTTTCCTAATCTATAAAATGAGCTGGAAAAGGAAATGGCAAACCTCTCCAGTATCTTTGCCAAGAAAACCCCAAATGAGGTGATGAAAATTTGGACTCAGGAGAAATGACTGAACAACAGCAGCAGTCATACAAATACAAGCAGGCAAGACATTTGCTACCCTAAAGGAGTTTACATACTGGTGAGGGATGGACAACAGATACAAGGACATTTGAAAAGAAGGAAAGAATATGAATTTTGTAGCATGGTGTGGAGCAGACAGGGAAATGGCACAGAGACCTGGGCCCTGGCAAAAATAAAGCAAAACCTAACTCATCAGAGCTAATGAACCCAAGGGAAAGAGTTCAGGTTGCAGGTGGAGAGGTGATAGGCCAACTAGAGGCTCATGGCTGCAGCAGGTCAGGAAGAAGGTTTTGAACTAAAGTAGAAAGACCACAGGGATTACCTGGAAGACATTCTTTTGAATCTGTGCAGAGAGTTATCTCACCAGAAAAGAGCATTTAGAATTATCATCTAGAATCACAGAATTTAGAATCAAGAAGTGTACTTGAATGCCATCTCAATAGACTGGTCTGCTATATTATATCCATCAAATCAGTCAGTTAATCCACAACATTTAAGAAGAGCCTATTTGTGCCTAGGACTATTATGGGCTCTAGGAATAAAAATATAAAAACAAAACAGCCTTGCCCTCAAGGAGCTTCCCTTCTACTGGAAGAAATAAAACACACACATTTAAGTAAACAGAAATGTTTAAAAAAGGAAATCTTCATTTCGATTTCCTCCCACATAATTTCATGAAGCAGAGCACTTTTAATAAATGTATGTGGGAGATGGTATCTTCCCAAAGCTGTGAAGGTGTATGGATATTCTAATCATAATGCATTCCAGGCAAGGATAACTACCTGTACAAAGTCATGGAAAAAGTTGATGGAATGTGTAGGAAGCAGAGCAAGCAGACAAGTTTGGCTAGACTACCTAGTACATGAAGGAGAGTGATATGTAATAAGTCTGGAAAAATAGGCTGGGAGCAGATGGTGAAAAATAGTCAATGCCAAGGAAAAGAGTTTGTGTTTTATTCTAGAGGCAATAGGGAAAACATAGAGATTATTGAGCAAGAAAGTGACATGCCATATCTGTGCTTATAGAAGATTACTTTGTCAGATGCACACAGTATGGATTGTGAATGAAGAGATTAGAGACAGTGAGACCAATTAAGAAATTATTCTAAAAGTCCAATGGTAAGGGGAGAAGGGCTGAAAGGATGAGTGGAATAGATGTGAGATATTGCAGAGGGAGAATGTATAAGAGAGCAACTCCTTTGATATGGGAAGTGAGAAAGAAGAGAAAATTCAGTATGATTTTAAGATCATATATGTGGATGACTGGAAGGCGATGAGAAACAGGTAACTTGGGAAGACAGGTAGGTTAACTAGTATTTACATATGCCTTAAAACTGTTAGCAATAATAGCATTTTTACATGTTTTTGGTTTGCAAAATACGTTACATACTCAAAACACATTACATATACATACATACATACATATGATCCTCACAATAAACCTGAGGTAGGTGCCATAATGATCCTCATTTTACAGATGAAGAAACTGAGGCACGGAGAGATTAAGTCACTTGGCTAGGGTTGCACATCTAGTAATTGTCTAAGGCAGAATTTACAGTTGGGTCCTCTTTATTCCAAGTACTGTGCTCTATCCATTTTGCCATATAACTCTCTCCTAGTACTTATTTCACAGAATTGTTACCAGGAGCAGGTGATATAATGTATTTTACAAAACAATTTGCAAATGCTAAAGCACTATATAAATGAGAATTCTTGCTTATTCCTTGTTCCTACTAGAATGTCAGCTCCTAAAGGGACAATCTTTGCCATTTTTGTTTTTAATCTCCATCACCTAGTACAATTCTAGCACATGGTACAAACTTAATAAAAATTTATTGAACTGAAAGTGGACTGAGTGACATGAAATTTTATTCTGAACCTATCACAACTGTTCATCATCTATATCTCTAAAATGTTGATGGTCCTACTTCCTTACTGTCAGTGTCCTATGGTGTCTCATACCAAGGTACCTTCAGGGAAAAGAATGGTCAGAAAAATCTCTACTGTTAGAAGTTCAGCTTTTGTTGACCTAATGATACAGATTTATCATAGCTTAAGCCCTTTGGCATTTTTGTGCCCATAACCTCAGGCAACTTGGCAGCATTGGCTGTCACACAATTTCCTGTGCTGAAAGGATAACTTTAATAGTACTGAGAAAACATAGCCGCACGTACAAAGGGAATGACATCCAAAGACACTGACTATCCAAAGCCACATTGTTCTCCTAGGTCCAACCAATTTTATACACAGAAAGTATTATTAGGGTTAGTCTCAAACACACCAGCAGGGAAAAGCCTACCTTTAATTGGAAAACTTCTATGAACTTGGAATAGAGTAAAAAGGAAATATTATATCACAACCATTAACTGGTTTTCTCACTATTTAAAGTTTTTAGTAGCATACAATGTTCAGTTTGGAAATCCTCTGCAAAATGAGATCAAAATGAATATGAATATGTGCAAGGGAAAGGAAGACAAACTATTAAGGATATAGTACAGTATGAAGAAAGGATAGCAGTGGTGGGGAAACTGCTGTCTTGAGACCACATGTGGCCCTGTAAGTCCTCAAGTGCAACCCTTTGACTGAATCACAATTTAATAATTGATTAATAAAAGAATTTGTCCTGTGAAGTTTAGATTCAGTCATTACAGTTTCCTATAATGTCATGCACCCTGCATGAGCAGCTTTCCAAAAGAATGCTGCTGTGAACAGCTTTTAAGGTTCTGATTACACAGTATAGTGAATGCTTTATTCTAGAACCAATCAAAGGACAACGTTCACAACAAATCAAGATACAGTATTTACAACATTATATCTTATCACAGAAAACCACAATATAGTGTTCACAACAGCTTATCATTAAAATGGCCACATAGTTTTCACCAAAGTGGTCACAGTATTTAGAACAAAGATCAAAAGAACAATCATCTGGTATCCCTAAAGAGGTTTGCCTCCTTACTTAGTCATTCAATCATCTCAAAATACAACTCAGTCTTCCATTCACGGGGCAACTAAGTTAACTTAATCAGTCACTTATTTAGCTATCAGTTACTAAGTATTGATAATCACTAAATATAACCATTAGAAAAAACACAAACTCCCCACTCTTAGGTCACTAGTAAACCATGTTATCACAGCATTCAATATCAAAGGAGAGATCTTTTCTTCATCTTGACACAAGGTAGTTTCTCAGATTCCCTGGATCCCCTTCCATGGTGCCAGCTCCTACCCAAATCCACTAAACAGTCACCTGGATTCAGAGGGAGACAGCTTCCAGGTCCTTATCCAGTCCTCCAGGGAGTTCCTGCTACACGCTAAAGTTCACAGGGTCCAGTATATCTCAAAACCTTCACAATTTCTGTTCCGGTAATTCAAGGATGTAAGAGCAATCAGTTTAGCAGATACTTAGCACTTAGTACCTTGGGGCTAAGTATGGAAGGTGCGAACTCTGTCCCATTATTGAGAGGACATGTACTCCCCTGTTACCTTGGAAGAAGGGGATTGGCTGAGACAGGAGGCCAGTGTGTGCATATAAGCAAAAATTCCAGAGACAGAGAGACAGAATTGGAATGTTGCTCCTGGTTAAGGAAGACTGAAGCCATAAGAGAAAGAGCGGGAGAGAGAGAGGGAGAGAGGGAAAGAGAGAGAAAGAGAGAGAGAGAGAGAGAGAGAGAGAGAGAGAGAGAGAGAGAGAGAGAGAGAGAGAGAGAGAGAATTTCTCTCTCAGCATCTGGAAGCTGACTGAGAACTGAGATGGAGTTTTCCTGAGACCAGAATCAGGTGAAGGCCACCTGGAAGGCTAAGAAGGCTTGCCTGGAAGGCCTCCTACAAGGCCAATATTCCTTCTGGGTCCTAGGGCCAGCTTAACTGCTGGAGGACAGAAGAAGCATGACCAGGATAAGACTTTGTTTGTTCTTGGCCTGGCTGATCCTTGAGTTCCAGGCAAGAGAAGTGATGAAGGGTTTGAGATGTGCTGGACCCTGTGAAAGTCAGTGTGTCCCAGGGACCGCCCTGAGGACTGGACAAGCACCTGGGAGCTGTCTACCTCTGAGGACTGGAAAAGGACTTGGGAGCTGTCTGCTTCTGAATCCAGATGATTGTTAGGTGGATTCAGGAGGGAGCCAGGACCATGGAAGTGGATACAGGGAATCAGAGAGATCAGAGTCAAGATGAAGAAAAGGCCTCCCCTTGGCTGAAATTGAGGTTTTCTGGGCACTGAGGGGTGGAGGGTTTGTGTGGTTTTTCTAATGACTCTATTAGTGATTAATGATAGTTAGTAATTGGGAATCTAGATTAGTGACTGATTAAGTTAACGGTTGCCCCATGAGTGGAAGTTTGATTATTCTATTGTGAACTGACTGAATGATTAAGTAAGGAGAGTTTCCCCTTAAGTAAACCAGATGGTTATTCTTTTGTTCCTTGTGTTAAATATTGTGGCCACTGTAGTGAAAACTGTGTGGCCATTTTCTGTGATAAGATGTAATGTTGTGAATATTATATTGTGATATATTGTGAATTTTTCCCTTGATTTGTAATGGAATAAACAAAGTGTTCACTATACCATGTAATCTGAACCCTAAAAGCTATCTACAGTAGCATTCTTTTGGGAATCTGCTGGTGCACGGCATTACAAAGGATCAGCCAAGCCACAAACAAAGTCTTAGCATCCTGGTCATTTCTCCCCAGTCCTCCGGCCGTTCAGCTGGCTCTAGGACCCAGTAGAAATTTCTGCCTTCCAGTTAGTTGGCTGCAACAACGTCAGCCTTCCAGGCAGCCTTCCCAACAGCAACTTCAGCCTTCACTAGATCTCTCAGCAGAACACCTTTGTTCCACCAGGATCTTGTCAGGAGAAAATTCTGCCTGTCTCTCTCTGCGGTTTTTCTTATATACACACACACAGCATTAGCTTCCTGTTTCTGCCAACCCTTTCCTGTTATGTCAGCAACAGGAGACAGAGCTCACATCTTCTGTTTCTTTCACATAGCTTTGATTGGTTACTAAGGGCTAACTACCTGCTTACTTGACATAACAAAAAGGGGTCTTCAAATTTAAATTAATTACTATTACAGTTCCCCACCCCTGGAGGGGATTGTTTTAATTGAGGGCAAGCTTACTTACATTTCAAAGTATAACTCAATGCAAAATAAGTCAGTATTTTGAAGGGTTGGACACAAGAAGATAAAATATTAAAATTGTGCTTTTTCAGGTGGCAAAATTCAAATTCAAGGGGATAAGAAGGTAGAGCCATGAGTTAACTAAAGTTCATTATGATATTAAAAAAGAAAACTTTCTGGGCAACTGAATGATACAAGACAATATTGACCTATATCAATAGTATGACATGTATTCAGAAAAAAAGGAAACACAAGGTTTGGTTGCATTAAAAATGAAAAAAAAATAGTCCTACCAGACTGTTTTCTAATAATTTTTTTGAAATGTTATATTCAATTCTGTGGAGCATTTTTATGTCAGATATCAATGGACAAGCAAGCCTTGGTAAGCTAGATCATGTACATGATGCCAGAACAGAAATTATGGAGATAACTGGTTGTGTTCAGACTGAGAGAAAGAGAACTTGAAGAAGACGTGATAGCTGTCTCTAAATAGTGGAAAGACTGTCATGATGAAAAGGAAACAAGACATTCTGTATTGCGAAATAAGGCAGAATGAATAGCAATGGGTAGAAACTGACTGATTAAAAGAATTGCTAAGGCAGATTATGACTTAAGATTAAGAAAAAAAAATCACCTTTAGAATTGTTCAAACCTAAAATAGGCACCCTAATACATTTAAGGAATGCTTCATTAGTGCAGGTGTTTCAGCAAAGGCTAGAAGGTAATTTATCAGTGACAAGATATATGGGTTGTCTGAACTGGATAAAAATGTGGTCTATATGACTTCAAAGATCTTTACTAACTCTAAGTTTTGCTTGTACCTCCTCCAGGAAGCACTTTTTAAATACATCAACACTTATCCCTCTCCTCTATCTCTAAAGTTCTACCAGTGTTACAGTCTATAGAGGGCAATGGGGGCTGTTTAAGAGAAGAAAGGTATGTGTAGGAGGGATGCTGTGGAGGTAACATGAATGATTTGGCAACTGATCAGATTTGAGGTGAATGATACTGAGGAGTTAAGAATAACTCTCAGTTTTTAGATTGGGGAGAATGGGAGGTTGCTGTTTCCCTCATCAATCACAGGGAAATTCCAAAGTTGTAGTGGGGAGGAATGCTTAGAGAAAGACAATGAGTTCTGGTCATGTTGAGTTTGAGATGGCTATAGAACATCTAGTTCAAAATATCTAATAAGAAATTGGTGATGGGGGACTGAGGCTAGATAGATCTGAGAATTGTCATAGAATTGATAGTTGAACTCTTGGAAACTCAGATTATCAAGCGAGATTGTGGAGAATTTTTATATTTTATGCTTTATATTCTATAATATCCAAAACGATGCCACACATGTATGCAATGGGTGTTCAAAAACATTACCTAATTGAGAAAATACATGTCAGACTTTTAAAGTAGGATTTTTACATTTGATTATATAATATTTGGAGGATAATTCACTCTAACATGGAAAGATGCAGATGGAACACATTATTAAGGAAAGCTAGATGATTTTATCTATAAAGTTTAAATAAATAGGTTGACAGCTGTCATTCTGAAATAATTTAATTGCTATTCTGTCTGAAAGAAAGGGGGAGGACCAGATGAGATCTCTTTTAGCTTTGTGATTTTTTATTATTATTATTACTTTTGTATAATCAAGTGCAATCTATTAATTTTTTCTTTCTTCAAGCTTTGCATTTAAACTCCTTCGGGTTCAAAATATTATCTAATTTACTCCTTGTCATTCTTTCTATTCTCTTTGAATATATAAATTTAGGGGTCCAATTAGGACAGGACATTTCTTCTGCAAATGGAATTCTTCTATGAAATCAATGATTTATAAAACTGAAGTTTGCTTTAAAGGTTTCCTAGTCAATGCCTACCTGAACAAGTGGTTATGCAGCTTCATTTAAAAATTTCTACAGATTGTTAAATTTTAAAAATGATTTGTCATTTCCTACATCTAGGGTGGAATATGTTTCCATTCACACACATCTATGGACTTAGTAGAAAATCCTTAAGGAATTTCTTGAAACGTATAAAGTTGAGATAATTTGCCGAGATTCACAAAGCTAGGGAGTTTTAGAAGATAGATTTGAACTTAGCCTTCTTGACATTGAGTTTAGTATTGTAATTACTGTACCAAGTTCATTGTCAAGGCAAAAATGCTTGCTTTCAATTTCTACCCATTAGTCCACCATATAATCATATCAGAATGAAGAGAATCAGAAACGAATGATAAAGTAGCTATTGATAAATCTTTTCAAGATCAATTATCATAGTAAACATGCAAATATTTCAACTTAAGCACCATAACTTTATATTTTTGTGAAAGAATCAGAGAAAATAAATTAATAATGGGTTAAATTATTACTATTTGATGCCTTATCAATGATCCCTCAGGTCTGATGTCTTTTGTATTAATAATCTCAAAGTATATTCTATGTAATCTACCTCATAAGAAGAATGTGTTGCATCTGGTATTGCCTAACAATATTCTTTTTGATCAACACAGCAGACAAGTCAAGGACATATGGATTGAACTAGGCCTACCTATACAGTAACAGTTTACTTTTGTCAGGAGTTAAAACTCAAAGGTCTTTCACTGAAGAAGAAGCCATGTCACTGCTATCTAGAACAAGGTATGCCCTTCCCAGATGGAAAGAAGACAGAAAACAAGTGTTATATTATTTTGCTAAGGCACTGTAGAAAACTTTTACTTTTTTCAGAAGCAATAATAAACGCTAATCTGAACTGAGCCAAATCAGCTCCATCAGGAAGCTACTTTTATTTGAGTATTCATTAGATCCATTAATGGTTTTAGATACAATGCTTTAGCCAGATCAAAAGCTTTAAAGCCAGAAATGCTCATGATCAAAACCTCTATTTATAAGAGAAGACTGATAATTGAATTCGTTTTCTTCAAGGACAGACACCATTATTAACTCAAATGGAAATATTAGCATATGGGCTACCTTTTGTTTCATCTAAATCAAAGAGATTTTCTCTTGTAACAAGGAATAAGACCAGTAAAGTATAATGGAAAACAGCTTCAGTTTATTAACCAAAGTTCTTGACAAGGATATCCCACTGAATAGCTATGGGATGCTGGGCATGTCACTTACATTCCTGATGGATGAATTTGAACATCCGTAAAATCAGAAGAATGAACCTATAATTGTATGTGTTAATGTTTCTGTGATATCACTGAGGAGGGCACACTCTTTAAGCAATACAGAACTTCCAGATCCATTTTCTCTGTGCTATTGTTGTCCATGCTTTTATATACATAGTGGATGGCAGATGAAAAACATATGACCTTCAGGCTGCATATGGCTCACCACACTCTTAAATGCAGCATGAGCCAGATTAAAATGTAACTGAGAAATAGGTAACAAAATGAACAAAATAAAATAAAGCATTGATACTACATTTTGAAATGTAAGTTGAAATGTGGTTCACAGGGATTTGTATGTACAGGTTAGTGGCCTTTGTATCTGTTTGAGTTTGACTGCTGTACGTGATATTTATCCAATGTTCTGGGGTCCTTCCTCTAGTTCTCTTTGAAATGCCTGAATACCAGTAACTCATTATTGCCACAAAACAAACCCAATTATTATTTTTTAAATTTTATTTGCCACTCATCTCTCTGGTAACATTATTCAAATTCTTGGTTAGCAATGTGTTTCAACCTATCATGTTCAACATGATCATCCCCATAACATTTTAGGCAATCTTGAATTTTAATTCTAGAGAGACAGAGTAATAATCCATCACTTACATGGTCATATAACATCACTGGAAGAAGACTATGGATAAAACAGTGGTCTTTTTTTTTAAAAGACATGAAATCATTGCACAATTTCCCAAAGGACTGTTTTGCTCTACACCTCTTATTTATTGATACACCAAAATCATCCCTATCTACTCAAGATGTTTTTGTGTATACCTATATGTGTGTATAAACGCAATAAAACATATATTATATTTAAAAACCAATAGTAAGTGGCCCTTAGGAATCCTTATGTACAGAGACTAATTAAAGGCAAATAAACTGTATGTAAATATCCCTACAGGCTAAATATTGACTTAGTTTTAAAATGTGTATATGTATGTAAACACAAATGTACATATAATTACATGCATACATATATACATATAAACATAAACATATACATGCATACATACATATTGATGGACAAACCTGTAGGTTATCCATTGAATTGCAAATAACAAACTAAATAATAGATGATGAACTATATTATTCCAAATAGTCTTTCACCTCTAAAATTATCTAGTTTTATGCCTATTTTAGGGGCAAGTAGGTGGTTCAATTAATAGAGTACCAGCTCTGGAGTCAGAAGGACCTGTGTTGAAATCCAGCCTCAGACATTTACTAGTTGTGTGACCCCGTGCAAGTTGCTTAACCCAGGTTGCTTCAATTCCTCATCTGAAACATGAACCAGAGAAGGAAAGGGCAAATCACTCCAGTATCCTTATCAAGTGAACCCCAAAAATGGGGTCACAAAGAGTTGGACGTGACTGAAACAAGTAAATGATAGCAATAATGTCTATTGAAAAGAGGAAATG
Organism: Pseudochirops cupreus; assembly: GCA_028627135.1. Classification (NCBI taxonomy): domain Eukaryota; kingdom Metazoa; phylum Chordata; class Mammalia; order Diprotodontia; family Pseudocheiridae; genus Pseudochirops; species Pseudochirops cupreus. Next base: position 14,217 of record JAQQSU010001900.1, read on the forward strand.
GCAAAGTAAAAAAAGACAACACTTGAGGAACTGTAGGTGGAATAATTTATTCCCAACATGTTAGGATCAATACAATGAATGGATTTCATGCTCCAGGCAACTATTGGTATAGAAACCATTCATTATAAGCCCCTCATGTTATAGATAGGGAAACCAAGGCCTACAAAGGAGGAGAAAGATAGAGAGAAGCTGCTGACATTTATGTAACACTTTTTAAAAACTTAGTTTGTGAAGGCAAACAACACTATTCAGTCTGTAAGTTCATAGAAATGGAGAACATAAAGGATATTAACCATCACTTATTTTAACATAAGATAATTGAGGCCCAGATACTATAAAGATCATGACCAAGTTTACATAGCTAGTTAGAGGAGCAGGTGAGTGACCATTTCTTCATACTTGGCACAACTAATTGCAAATAAACTGGAAAGATCGGTGCAAACGTAAATAAATTGCCACTTTCTCCCTGTCTGTACCTTTCAAAGACCATTTTTTTTAAAATTTATTTTATTAAATTTTTTTTGAGTTACATATTTTCTCCCTGTCTTTCCCCCGCCCACCACCCCAAAACAGCCATCCCAGTGTTTCCCCCCTCCCCCAGTCTATTCTCTCCTATGTCACTTTTTG
>JAQQSU010019000.1:0-10356 GCA_028627135.1 Pseudochirops cupreus
TCTTTTTCTGTTTTGTCTCTCCCTGATTTAGGTATCAGTACCATATCTGTGTCGCTAGTTTTCTTTAAAAGGTTTTGAGACCATCCACAAGACCTAATTGGTTATGGGCATTTCTATAGTTTCTTGGTGACCTAAATACAATATGCCAAAATCCAACGGGTCAGCACCTCCTCACTCATTCTCTGAACCAAGAGAACAATTTGGCTAAAATAACACCAAGAAACTGTACCCTAGTGAATAAATCCTGTCTCCTTGCTGGATACCCTTTTGTTAACTGCTACATGTTCGACAAGTGTTTCATTTTGTTTCAATTCTGAAATAAAGCACTAAAACAATGAATGGTAGGAGATGGGCTGTCATGTATGTAGAACAACAAGCAGGCCAATACGGCTGGATTGCAGGATTTATGGAAAGGAGTAATGCTGTCATACGACTGGAAAGGTAGACTGAGACTGCTGCAGCTAAACTGTAGGATAAAGCAGAGCTAAGAGGTAGGGACATTTCTAGCTATAGATTCTAGGGAACTCTGAGGTAAAAAGAAAACCTGGTAGTGGAAAGGAAGCAAATAATATCTTGGGTGTGCAAGTTGAGGCTGAAAGAAGTATCAAGAAAATATCTCCCAAAGCAGTAACTTGTTTAACAAAGAGTGTTACAATGTAAAGGTTCTCTACAGAAGAATCCTACTAAATACATCTTGTAACATCTTGATAAGTTCTTATCAAATTTTATCATCAGTCAGATCTACTAAGATATAAATGAAAATTTAAGAGAAAATTAGAAAACAAAAGTTTTAAGAGAAAGGTTAATTTAAGTGCCTTTTATTGTGTAAGGCTTTAACAAAACTAGTCATTTTTCAAACAAATTATGCTCTCCCTCACACTAACTGAACTATCTCTAGTGTCTCAAAAAGCATTTAACTCAAGGTGGATGAAATCTATTTAGCACTGATTAGGCAGAAATTAGGAGTATAATCCAAGTATCGTCTAAAAGAAACATCATATGTTCTTGTCCTTCTGACCATGAACTTCAGTCCTTTTATCTCTCCCTTCATTTCCACTCCAGAACTTTTTTCATTATTATTATGTATGACAGCTTGTCCCTTAATCCCACCTATATCTGAGACTCAGTGCATAGAAAAGCAAAAGTGGGACAATCTCTACCTTCAAGTATCAACTGAGATATCACCCCCTCCATGAAGATTTCCCTGATACCCGCAGATGAGTGTTCTGTTTCTCCTTAATTTTTCCTGGAGTATTTTGTATTCATCTTTTCTTTGTTCCTATTATGTGTATGTATTTATGTAAACAATATCTTTTCCCTCAGTAGAAAAAGTTCATTGAGCACAGGGGCTATGTAATTTTTCAACCCTGTAGTCCCAGCTAAGAGTAGTTTCAAACACTTTGTAGGCGCTTAAAATGGTTTTTTTTTTAATTAAAATGAGAATGATTTACTATATTTGCCATGTTAAGTGATAACAGGTTTATAGTTATTGTATATTTCCATTTCAGATATATTTTTATTCATATTCAAATCTCTGTGGGAATCTCCTTTTTTTTTTAAAAAAAGAGTAGTAAAAAGTATAAACTTTAAAAAGGAGTGAAAAATTAAAGTTCCCCCTAGAGGCAAAAATAATGATTACTCTTATGCCAATGTAATTTAATTACTGTGTATATTACACAGTTTTTCTAAAAAAAAAAAACCCACACATTTAGTACTTGCAGAACACGTGAAATATACTTCAGTAGATCCATGATTTCACTGATAAGGGCCCTCCCTCCACGAAAACAGATTAAACCCTTTCCAAACTTTAGCAGACAGTTTCAACCAGTTGTTGTAGCCAGAAAAATCAACACTGGAGTGCCCAACCTGAGCGACTGAGAGGCTCATCCTCATCTCTGGGACTATATTCAAAATCTCTCAAGTTTGAAAGAATATGCTAAAGTTTGGCCTCCACTGACACAACCTTTGAAAATCCAAGGAATTGAATTTTAGTAAAAACATATGGAGTAGTTTGCAGAACATCTCCAAGTTTGTTCATTCTGACAAGATCTCTAGCTCAAATGAGGAAAAAATGTTACATAAGTTCACTGTGAATTTCTTTGATAAAGAGAATAATCAAATGCTTATCTCAGAGCACTACAAAGGAAAGGTTTGCCAACAAAAATTTTAGCTCCTGAAGGTCAGATTATCATACTTCATCTTTCTATTCTAGGCACCTAGCACAACAGCTAACACTTATCCAATCCAGACCTAAGATTTCATTCCTGCAGGGAGGTTCCAAAAAGAAATTCTCTCCTTGAACCAAAACTGACAGGTAATTATTTCAGCTACTTAAAAGTCTTGGAAGATTGCCTGGGGCAACTCACCCAGAGTCACAAAATCAGTACCAGTCAGACACAGGACTAGAACTCAAGTCTTCCTGGAATCTGAGACTAGCTCTTTATCTCGCCTCTCTGGTACAAAACAAGGCTTAATAAATATTCAAAGATTCACAGGGCACGAGCTCTTAGAGGCCATGGTACAATCACCAAACTTTACACAATAAGACAACGCCCAAGAAGGTAGTGAATTGCTAAAGGTGATAGGTACTAAGCAGCCAGGCTAGAATTTCAACCCACTTCCTCCAGTTCCAAAGGTATTAGCTGTTTCAACTGAACCAAGTTAAAAGAAATATAAAACACTAGTGTCTCTGGTAGAACAGTACTGCACTTCAAAATGCATATTTGAAAATAAACCTTAGTTGTTAGATTATTAACACTATTATTATTATTGCTGTAATTATATAAAACATTTTCTGAGATTTCTATATTTTTACGAGAAACTTCTGATACCTACTTATGTTACTGCAGCTTCAACAAGTTCCTATAATATGGTAAACAAGTATTTCCCTGAACATGAATTTGGAATCCCACCTTGAAGTATCATTGTCTTGTCCTTTGGGCCTATTTTGCTTTCCCTCCAGAGACCATCGATAAGATTACAGAATTATGTTTAAAGAGTGTGGCTAAGATAACTGTCACACAGTAAACCTATGCCCATCATTTCTAAGTGGCCACAAGAGAATATCCACAAAGAAAGACAGCTCTGTCTATAGCAGGGGCTCTTAAAGCTACTCAATGATCTTGTTTTAAAAAAAAAATTAATAACTACATTTTCAGACGATTGGTTTCTTTGGAAATCCTACTTCATGCATTTAAAGATATTATCTGAAAAGAGGTCCGTATGCCCTGAAAAGAGTCCACGACACACACAAAATGGTTAAGAACCTTTAATCTAAAAGAAAGGATCTAAATTAAAGATGTTACCCGAAAGCCAGTTCCACACTTCTTTGGCTAATGCTCTACGAAAAAAAAATAGCTCGACTCTGAAAGAATGCTAATGACAAGTAGATTCTAAGTCTTAGAAGAACAGGACGTGGGTGAAATACAACTTAAAAATCAAACATGCCCCTACAGCTACATCACCAGATGCAGACAAAGGTCCTGGCTTTGGTAACCTGTGCTGAGAGGTGATAGAGTGATCCCTAGTGGGTTCTCTACTTAATTTGCACTTATCAGCAATAACTAACATTAACATTAACACTTTACGATTTGCAAAGTGCTTTACATACACTCGCATTTGATCTTCACGATAATTCTGAGCAGATGCTGTTATTGGCCCCATTTACAGATGAGGAAACTGAGGCAGGCGGAGGTTCAGGGACTTACTAGCCCTACGTCACAGCCAGGCAGCGTTTGAGGCCGCACTGGAACTCGGGTCTTCCTGACTGGAGGCTTGGAGCGCTGCCCACTGTGGCACCAGCTGCCCGTGAAGTTCCCACTGCACGCCGGGCACAGGGTCCGGGATCCCGAGAGCTGGCAAGCTCGGTCCGTGCGTCTTTCCCTAGCCCCTGGCACGGCGCTCCAAGCCGCCCGCCCCGGCCTCGGGGCCGCCTTCCCCCGCTCACTTACCATCGTTCTCGTCGCTGTGCCGCCGCCGCGACATGCTGCTCGCTGTCCGCGCCTCCTCCGCCTCCGCGTCCCGGCGACCGCGGGAACTCCGCGCCCTTCGCTTCCCAGCTGCGGGGAAAGGCGGAAGCGGTGATGGAGGGGGTGGCGAGGGGCACAGCGAGGGCACGGAGCGACGCGGGGAGCTGCGGGCCGGCCGGGAGGCTGACGCACACGCACGCTGGATCTCGCGCGAGCGAGGCGGGCGCGGAGGCCGGGGAGGGGGGGAGGTAGAGGGAATCTCCCGTTTCCACCGTCCCTAGGACGTCCCGTAAGGGTCTCGGGAGGAGGGGTGGGAGGTGTCGCGTGTGAGGACGCCCGACGAGGTTTAGGGGAGCTTGAAGCGGGCGAGCCCAAGGGAGCAACCTAACAAGGCCGCGGAGCGAGCTTCCGCTGCCCTCTCCCTCCCCTTCCTCCCTCCCGCTCCTCGCGATCAGTCTTCTTCCGGGAGAAAAGTAAGCGGGGAGAGCCAATTCCTAAAACGTCAGTCCTGGCCGGGCGGGCGCGCGTCTTAAGGAAAAGGTGGGGGAATGGGAAGGAGCGGGAGTCGAGTAGGAAGGAATCTGGGTGAGATCCTAGCCTTCCCGGAGTTGAGGCGGTGACGCTCTAGGCCTCGCGCCGCCACTCTTTCTATGCCACTCGATGGTTCTCCCGACGGCCCTTGCGCTTACCGGACGTAGACGATTTCAGGAGTGAGGGGCCGTCTCTAAAGTACTGGTTGGGGAAAGAAAGGAAACCACGAAGGGGGTCTCAGGAGACTGTGTGTTGAGGTGGTAGCCATAAGGGTCCTCGGGTGGAAGCTCCTCCAACGGATTGGACCAGTCCAGGTAGGTACTTCCTTCACCACTTTTTCTTGCTGTTGAGCTCCCGGGTGTTCCATTGACAGCTTTGGACCCCCCTCCTCACCTGGGTCTGGGCGCGTGGCCCAGGCTGGACTCCTGGGGCACGAGGACACGTGGGCCGGGAATCCTACTCTTGATTAACCGTAACTGACATCGATATCCCACCTGGAGATTTGCAAAACGCGTTAAGCCCATCTTCTTCGACTCGTTGCAAGAGAGGGACTATTAAACCCAGTTTTACAGAGGAGGAAACTGAGACTCCAAAGTCGGTTGTTAATTTTTTTTTTTACCAAAGATCTTGCACAAAAGTGGAGTTTGAATCCACTGCTTCCTTCCTGGCCCCCTTTGTACGTGCCCATCTGAATAGGCAGGTGGTTCGGGAGAAGGGAAATATACTAGGCAGGATAATTTTAAGCGCAGAGATTTCTCCAGCACAGAAACCTTATGGATGGTGAGATCTTCCAGGTGCTCTTTTTTTGTGGTTAAACCCAGCACTTTAAGAGTCTGCTGGAAGAGGGACTGAAAGATATTTGGCCTCCTATTAAATCAAGAAAAATCAAGTAAGCAAGATGTGCAGTGGAATAGAGAACCCATTCATCAGCGTTTATCCTTTGGACAGAGTCTGAGTGGACAAGGAGTGGGGACCAGAACTAACCAGGAGAGCCTTCAGGGCCTTTTTAAACTCCTTTAATGAGCCCTTTAAAAGGCCCATTTTATTAAAATACCACTTTTACCTGGTATAGTTATATGACTGAGATACCTGGCATGCAGTTTGGAAGAATTGAAAATGACTGAACAAAAAGGTAATGGCAAGTCACAAGATAATGTGTGAACCAGTAGCAACTTATAACGAAATGATAAACTTCGAAAAACTGGAGTGAAGAATTTCATCAGGAGAAAACAAAATGGGTTAGTCAATGGTGGGTAGCCTGATTGCCCTCTGTTAGTATTCTCTGGCAGTCTGGAGAAGAGGAATATTGCATATGTTGGGTGAAAATTGGCAGCTAGGTGGCTCAGTGGATAGAGTGCTGGGTCTGGGGTCAGGAAGACCTAAGTTCAAATGTGGCCTCAAACACTAGCCATGTTACCCTAGGCAAGTCACTTAACTTGCTGACCTTAATCTGGTGGAGAAGGATATGGCAAGCCATTATGGTATCTTTCCCATGAAACCCCATAGACAATATGGTCTTTGGGAGGACAGAGTAGGGCACTACTGAATGATTTAACAACGTAAGTAACCTCATATGTTTTGAGTAGGCATAAATGAATTGTGATCTTTGACCTTGGAGGGAACATCCAAAATGATGAAATCACAGATCCATTTGAGTATTTTGAGTAAAGTGAAGGAATCACAGAGTTAGAACTGGAAAGTACCATAAATATCCTTTTGTCGAACCCCGTTATTTTACAGGTGAGAAAACAGGCCTAGGGACCAGTAGTAAGTGGCAGAGGCAGGATTTGAAACCAAGTCCACTGATTCAGAGATACTCTTTTTATTACACTGCACTGCGTAGACTTAGCCTTAAAAATCCCTTGATAGATCAAGGTTAGATTAGTCCAGGTAGTGCTATCCTGTTTTTGCTCTGGATGGTGTGGTTGGGTCTTGGTGCTGCCTCTCCTGTCATTGGTAGAGGTTACCCGGGATAAGGCTGTGTTAAATTCTACAGTCCAGGCCTGGGGTCTACCAGTTCCTGAATCTTGACCTAGGTCCTGAATTGACCTTTGTTTCTGCAGTAGCCCTGACTGGTAGGCCTCACTTTTCCTAAAAGGCTACTAAATAGGCTTCCCCCCCCACCCCCTTTTCCTTCAAGCTTGTCTCTTGGTGGGCAGATTGCTGAGCTTTTTCAGGCTCTCAGGCACTTCTGTAAGGCCTGTAAAGAAATCTCTTATGGTTCCTTCCCATCATGGATGTCCTGGCTGGTTAGTGTCCAGCTCTCTTGGAGTTTTTTACTTTTTTCCAACCCCTCCCCCCTTCATTTTGACCTCCTGGCCGCCAAGATTCCCAGCTAGGTGGATCCCAGACCTTTCCTCCTAACAATCTGTCTTCCCTGTCAGGTTTGCCTCTAAGGCGGTTTCCAGTATAGGTTTCAGACCTTTTTCCTCTCAGGTAAAACTTCCATTACAGGCTTTTTACTAAACTCCTGTGTTTTGAAGTAAAGATGTTGTTTTAACTCTCTTTTGTAAACATCACCAACAGTTATTCCTTTTTTTGTGCAAAGAGCAGCTTGAAGGACTACTTTAAGTCCTATTAATATTCTAGTACGAAATTCAGAATTTCATCCTACTGGATTTTAGGGGCTTTTTTTTTTTAAACCAGATCTATCATTTCATTGGTATAGGGGAATATAGTGGAGGAAACTCTCTAGCAATGCAAATTGGGACCTACTCTGTAGCTTACAGTCTGAGAGAACTGTCTACAGTTAAAACTAATTTTTAGAGAAATGTATTATTTTAATAATTACATATTAATAATGATTATTTTAATATTTGTCGAGAACCTGCTGTGTGCTAAGGGCATAAGATAATAGATTAAGGGTTGAAATAGACCTTAGATGTCGTTAAGTCCAATCCTCTCCCTTTATTTTATGGATAGGCAGACTGAGCCCAGAGAGGGTGAGTGGCTTGTCTAGAGTCCCACAGCTTGTATATGTTAAAGTCAACACTTAAACAAAAGTCGTCCCTAAGTCCAAGACTCATTCTCTATCCAATGCTCCATTTTATGTACTACCCCACTTTGCTTCTCTATCAAATAGATGTACATACATATGTATGTGTGAATGGGCACATGTATATGTACAAAAGCTGTGGTGGTTTGAATGTAGATTGTAGTTTTTTTCCTAAACCTAAATTACATAAAATCTGAGTGCAGCATATAATCTTAATCTTGGTATTATAGGCAGACTGTAAGCTTCATTGTCCTCTCCAGCAGAAGCAAAAACAATAGCTTCACTACTGGGTGCATGTATGCTGGAGGAGTCTGTGCTTTAACCCAGAGAGGAAATATAAATGAAAGGGGAAAAGAAGGAACTAAGAAGACCATTTATTAAGTGCTTACCATATGCTAAGCACTAGTAATAGAAAGAGAAATAAGATAGTCCTGATTCTCAAAGAACTCACCTTCTAATAGGTAGAAACATCACATAGGAAAGAATAACTTCAGGACAGATGGAAAGACTGTGGTCCTTAGAGTACATTAGCAAGGGCAATAGTAATGTTCTGTTTTTAGGGTTATTTCCATTGACAAAACCATGTATTTCTGGTGTTGATCTGACAGTGCCAAGGACTTTGGGTAGCATGCACTTCCTTTTCTGGGTCTTTAGTAGCTATGACTCCTGAAGAGGCAGGAAAGCAGCACCTACAGAGACAGTGGCCTGATCAGATCTCCACAAGGGCTATGCCCTGGATAATGGTGGACCAGGCTGGAACCAGATCTAGTACCACCTGGAGGTGGTATGGGACAGCTATTCCAGAGGTTGCCAGGCACAGGGTCCTGAACTGCCTCTACCAGGGTCAGAGGAGAGATAGTAGGGTCAACCTACTTGGCACATCTTGTGTCTTGGCTCTCCTTTTATATTTGTTAAGTTAAATGATCAGGTTCAAATCTTGGTCCTGCTGCTTACTAGCTAGTGTAAAGGGTCCTTCCAGCTATCAGATTCTGTGATTCTTCTCTTTCCCTCTCCCATATCCTAGAGAGACCCACCATAAAGAATTTTTGCTCCATCTTGCTTTAGCCCTGTGTCACCAAACAGAAAAATAGACTGGGAAGAGCTGGGTGGTGAAGAAGGAGTCAGAGGTGGTGGATTCTATGAACTAGTGGGGTTTTTTAGCCTTGTAGCTGAACTGAGTGCTGCCCATAGAGTAATCTACATAAGGGGAGTTTGTGAATGGGGAGACAGGATGTCATGGTGGTGCATTAACCATATTCTGAGCCCTGAGAAGCCTATTGAAATTTTGAGACCCAGATACTCTTTTTTCCAAAATAGGATAGTGATGAGTAATTACCTTTCAGAGTGTGTGTGTGTGTGTGTGTGTGTGTGTGTGTGTGTGTGTGTGTGTGTGTGTGTATATGAATGAATACCTTTATGTAAATAGATTCATTTTTCTTTAAAAGAAATGTAACTTTAGGAATCATGGGATCATAGTTTTAAAAGTAGAAGGGACTTTGGAGCTATCTAGCCCTTCTACCTCCTTAATTTACAGAGGCCAAAGAGGTTAAGTGACTAAGATTACTAAGATTTGAAGCCGGGTCCTTTGACTCAAGGCCAGCACTCTTTCATGTGAAATTATTTTTTAAAAACTGAGCATGGTTATTATATGAGAGGAATACAAAAGATTGAGAACTCAGAAGAGAGAGAGACTCCTCACTTGAGAAGTAAGACCTGATGGAGGAGGTGGTATTTGAGCTGGACTTTGAAAGAAGGACGAGAGTAATGGAAGAAGAAGAATTAGGGGCTGGAGGACATTCTAGACATAGGGAATTAAAAAAGGTGCAGGCATAGGAAAGGAAAGTGTGAAAGGCTTGCGGGTATCGTCCACATTCTAACTAATAACGTGTAAATATCATTTTTGTGGTATAGGTAAATATTTTAAATGTAAATTGTATTAAGCGCAGTTATGTGTAAGTAATAAACATTTTTTCCTTTATTCTTATACATCATAAAGAATCACAGTCATTGGAGCTAGAAAAGACCTTAGAGATCCAGATTTAATTGAAGGAGGGCTGGATTTGCAGTCTTAGGACCTGCTTTCAAATCCCAGCCCTGCCACTTATTGTCTCTGTAACTGTGGGGCAAGTCACTGACCTTGTCTATACTAAAGTTGTCTCATTTATAAAATTGGGGGACTGTATGGCCCCTAAGGCACTTGTGGTTGGAGTGCTGGTCTCAGAGTCAGGAACACCTAAGTTCAAATCCAGCCTCAAACACTTACTGGCTATGTGATGATCCTGGGCAAGTCACTTAACCCTGTTTGCCTCCGTTTCCTCATCTGTAAAATGAACTGGAGAAGGAAATGGCAAACCACTCCAGTACCTTTGCTAAGAAAACCCCAGATGGGATCATGAAGAGTCAGACATGACTGAACAACAAAGTTCACTTCTAGCTCTCATTGTGTAACCCTGTGGTCATTTAGTCTGGTCCCTTCATCTTACAAATAAGGAAACTGAGAATCTGAGAGACTTTTCTCAGGTTCATGCAGGTGGCAGGTAGCTCAAATAATATTCAAACCCAGGTCTTTTGAAACTAATAATACATAGAGAACCATAACACTTCACTGATTCCCATATTTATGTACATAAGCACTTAACACTTAACACATGTATGTATAATATCTGTATCAGCAATGCAGTATTCACAATGCCTACAGTAACTATAAATATGCTGATATAGTTATTAATCACAAAATGGAACAGGCTCTCTACATAAGAAATATATATAGTGCATTCATTTAAATACCAGAAAACTGAGTCCCAAAACCAGAAAGTCAAAGCCAACCCAGTAGTGATGAAGTTGGCACATGTGGTCAAAGTA